>JAJMGC010000044.1:0-104158 GCA_030574995.1 Suhomyces maxii
GCTTCAAACAAAATAGATGAAATTAAGTATCTAAGTAAAACCAAATTCCATCGTACTGGCAGTCGAAGTAGTTACCATAAGTTATTCGTCTATAGTAGGTTTGAAATAATAAACTATATAGTATGAACAATTCCGGTCACTGGTATGAATCATTTATTTCCGAGGGTATGAATATATCCGACTCGAGGTATGAAGTATAATAAAAAAGACTGTATCTTGTATTGCGTAACCATTGACTAATCATGATCCTGTATATATGCTAAGTTCGCATTCTATACAACAGATAATTGTAACAGAGTACGTTCGTAAGTCTTCTTCTTGATGTAATTGATAGATTATAGTTAACCTATACTCTATCAGCTCTGATTATAGTTTACTAGTAGCGAATGTAATTACTGGAAACGTCTTATAACAATAATAATATCCTCTTCTCTAACTGATGATATTATTCTTCTTTATATTCAACAATCTTTCGTACTATGTGTTCTTGCACTCTTAGGTCTCCTCTGTCTATCTAAAGTGCGATCCCTTTCTTCACTCTTGCTATTTAATCCTATTTATACTTCGTCCACTTTTGATCTTTCTTCTCATTGGTTCCCTTGCTCTTTCAAGGCCTCTAATCCTTTCCTGTGGTTCTTAATCCTAGTTATTCCTGCACATATAACCTTAGATACATCCACTTCCTTACAATAATTAGATTATGACTTCGTGGCCAACTTGACTGAGGCAGTAATACTTATAGTCTTAAGATCGTGTGTTCGACCCTCACCCAGGTCTTAAATTTTTGCCGTTTGCCTTCCAAAAGGTCCTGTATACAACATGTGAACAACTTGATATAAATTGTGCACTCAGTGACCTGGTTCATGATCTGATGATAGCACTTACAAAATGTATCAAAATGGAGTATCAACACTGACACAACCTTCAAATAAACTTATACCTAGCTCAGGTGATGATTCTCAGGCCTTGACCAACAAGGCTTTGAACGATGAACAGATTTATCAATGGGTCTCAGAATTAGTCACTGGAGCAAATAGAGAGCGTGCACTACTTGAGTTGGGTAAAAAGAGAGAACAATATGATGATTTAGCATTGGTGTTATGGAATTCTTTTGGTGTGATGACTGTGTTACTTGAAGAGATAATATCGGTTTATCCATATCTAAACCCACCAGTTTTAACAGCATCTATATCCAACAGAGTGTGTAATGCTTTGGCGTTGTTGCAATGTGTGGCCTCAAACGTTCAGACTCGGGGTTTGTTCCTAAATGCCAATTTACCATTGTATTTATATCCTTTTTTGTCAACAAACGCAAGACAGCGCTCATTTGAATATTTGAGGTTGACAAGTTTGGGAGTCATTGGTGCATTGGTTAAAAATGACACACCGGAAGTAATTAATTTTCTTCTCACTACAGAAATAGTACCATTGTGTTTAAACATTATGGAGATTTCTTCTGAATTATCTAAAACTGTGGCCATCTTTATCTTACAAAAAATATTGCTTGATGACCAAGGCTTGTCCTATATCTGTACCACTTATGAACGTTTCCACACTGTGGCTTCCGTCTTATCCAAAATGATCGATCAATTAAGTGCAAATATTAATAACCAAAATTCTCAGCAAACTTCAAGCAGCTCTGGAAGATTGTTGAAGCATGTTGTTAGATGTTATATGCGTTTATCTGACAATTTGGAAGCTAGAAAGGCATTATCCAACATATTACCAGAACCCTTAAGAGATGGCACATTTTCGGCAATCTTACAGGATGATGTTGCTACAAAGAGGTGTTTAGCCCAGCTTCTCTCAAACATCACTGAACTGCAATAGAGAAACACGATGGGTTTCAAGTTGAGGTTAGTAACCAGCAATTGGAGACTCTTAACTAAAGAAAGAGCTTTTTCTTGCATTGTATATTATCGGTAAATAAATGTGCCTTAAGTAGAAGAAATCTCCAAGTTGTAACGTAGAAGCTGAAATAAGACATTTCTTTTTCTAACCAAATGTCGTCACCAATGTCTCATTCTCGATGCACCAAGTCTTAAGACGAGATACAGAAGTAAGTTCTAAAAATCTTCTTCTTCTGGAATTGATATCATTATGTCTCATAGCGATCGGAATCACCAATTCACTCACTCAAATACACACCGTAGAGCTTCGATAGCCTACGATGCTTCGGGAAAAGGTGGTATTTTCGTCCCCTCAGATTTTATACAGGGTTCAGATAATGAATTCGATGAGAATGAAACCCAAGACCAAAATGTCGTCCGAGTTCCAAATGAGTCACACCCATTATTAGGTTCACAAACAAGCAGAAGATCCACAAAGCACAGGAGATCAAGTGTTCGAAAAGAGTTATTAGATGAAGAGAGAGAAATTTTGAGAAGTCATAATATTAATGTTACTGGTGACGAAGAAGAAATTGCTGATGCCTTCGAAAATGCGGTAGTCAATAAAACAATTGAGCAAACCTCTTGGAGAATAGAGCTCGAAGCATTATTCAGAGCTTCAATTCCTCTTGTTATGACCTTTTTGTTGCAGAGTTCACTTTCAACTGTGTCGGTTTTTACTGTAGGCCATTTAGGTGCTACAGAGTTAGCAGCAGTTTCTATGGGTTCAATGACTGCCAATATTTCAGGTTATGCCACCATTCAGGGAATAGCTACAGCTTTGGATACATTATGTCCACAAGCATTTGGAGCTAAAAAATACACCATGGTGGGATCATATATTCAAAAATGTTCAGCATTAATTGTTGTTGTAATGTTACCTATACTTATTATTTGGATTTTCTTTGGATACAGATTTATTTGTCTTATTGTTCCTGATAAGGAAACTGCAAAGCTTGCAGCCGTTTACTTACAGTATATTGCATTTGGTATTCCAGCATATATTACATTCGAATGTGGAAAAAGATTTTTACAGGCCCAGGGAATTTACCATATATCAACTTATGTTCTTTTGGTTGCAGCACCTTCTAACCTTATTATGAATTTCATTCTTGTTAATAAAATCGGATACTTAGGTGCTCCAATTGCTGTTGTCATCAATTACTGGATAATGGCATGTGGTCTTATCTTTTCAACAGTTTTTTTGATTAGTGCGGACCAAACACCAACTGGAATTCATCCGTTGACTTGTTGGGGTGGTTTGAAGATCAAAGAAGCATTTAGAGGATGGACTAAATTAGCTCATTTAGCAATTCCTGGTTTGGTTATGTTAGAAGCAGAATTTCTTGCTTTCGAAATCTTAACTTTGATGGCTTCTTATTTAGGAACCATTGCTCTCGCAGCCCAGTCAATTGGTGCCACTGTTGCTGCATTGACCTATCAGGTTCCATTTGCTATCGGCATCGCCTCTTCTACTCGTATTGCAAACTTCTTAGGAGCTGGATTGCCTGCTTCAGCCAAAACTTCGACTCAAGTTGCCATTAGTTTTGGACTTGTCATTTCAGCCTTCAATTTCTTGGTTTTATTTATTTTTCAAAGACGTATTGCAGAAGCTTTTACCAAAGATGAAGAAGTTATCAAGACAGTTGGTAATGTGATGTGGCTTATTGCACTTATGCAGATTGTTGATGCCATGAATGCCAATTCAGCAGGTTGTTTGAGAGGTCAAGGGCAAACAAAAATTGGAGGAATTGTAAACTTCTTCTCATATTATGCTTTGGGGATTCCATTATCTATTTACATAACCTTCTATTCTCCTTTTGGTGGTACATTGCACGGTCTTTGGATCGGAAGTACTGTTGCTTTGACTGTTATTGGCTTTGTCCAGTCATATTATGCATTGTATGCAGATTATGACAAGTTGTGTCAAAATGCAAGAAACAACACTACTGAGGAATCTACCTTAGTTTAATAGATAAAAAACTTTTTCGAAATATTCTATTTTTTTATTAAATTAATATACACGTACGAAGTAATATTTTCAGTAATTAAAATGCATCGATCATAGCTGCTTCTTTTGAAGAACTATCGGTAAGTCTAGGTTTACCTGCTAACAATTCTCTACGAATTTCTGGACCGATAGCGTGATGGAATCTTTGCCTGACTGTTTCCAATAAGAAATCTCTTTGATCGTCAGTGATGTCATTTTTATAACGTTGAGCAAAAGCGAGGAAAGCTTTATGCCATACAACAGGAAGTTGAGGAGCTGGCTCACTAGAATCAGTTTCCATTTGGAGGTGCTCTTGAGCAGCATTTCTGAACCTCATGAAGTAAAAGACCAACTCATCCAATGTTTGATATGGCAATGCATATTTCTTCTCAATCAAGACTCTTATGAAAACCGTGGTTGATGGTTTGAAGTCTCTTTGAAGCAATTGAGTTAATGCAACGGAGGAGTGTAAAACAGGAACAGAGACTTTGGATAACACTGATGCTGCAATGGTGGCTTCTCTGACGGTACAAAATGAATCCACTAATGGTAGTAAGAATCCTTTGAAAAATGCTGCTGGTTTATATAATGATTTTTTCAATGCTCTGTGAATATGGTAATTCAAGGAATGGTCTTCGGATTCTGCAATGGAGGATCTGAACCTTTCTAATAACACATTTTCAATGAACTTTTGGGCTTCGTTAGCTTGTAAATTAGATACGAATAACTTTGTTCCTTCATAAACAGCGTGTGGAGTCCATGCTTCAGGGTTGGTTACAAAAAGTACATCTTCCCAATTTCTTAACGATGGCAAAACTTTGAACAACTTTGGTAATTTACCATGAGTATAGGTTGCTAAAATCTGACCAATCTTTTCATAAGCAGCAATAACTTTTGGAGGTAATAAAACTGCATCAGCAGGTCTTTCTACAGCTTGAGCTTGATTTTCTTTTTCTTGGATCTTTGCCAAAATCTTATCAGCCAAATTGATCGAGTTTCCCGCTCCATTATTTTGAAAGTATTTATTGAATAGTTCTGAATCCTTTTCATCAATTTCAACTTCTTCTAATATTTCTTCTTCAAACTCGGAGTATCCCTCTTCATCTTCATCATCATCCTCTTCATCCTCTTCATGATCACCAACTTGGGATCTGAAAGATTCACCAAAAGAAGGTTTAACATGATCTTCTTCATCTCTGAGCTCATCTTGTTGTTCCTTTGCAAGTTGTAAGATTCTTCTAGAACTGGCAGCATCTAAAAAGCCCTCCTCATCCTCTTTATTCTTTCTTACTTTGCCTTGAGATGATCTGGAGAGAGTTCTCAAATTACCTCCTTGAGAAGAGATGTCTTTTAGCAAAGGATTATGACGCTGCTTTCCTTTTGTTTCATTGACGGTGATTTTTCCCATATTCCAAAGTATTTATTAATTGTTTTAGATTTTGATTAGTTCTTACTGATTATTTCCTTCAATACATATGTGTGCGATGACGAAAAAAAAAAAGTTTTGATCTAATCGCACATCAGATGAGCTATTCTAACAAAAAGACTAGAGTAAATTAATTGTTCACCAAAAAGGTCGCAAATTGGGAGATAGCGATATCCTTGTTTCAAGAATGATAGCCGGGCAACTAGAAGCCCTATTGTAGAGATCTCTTCTGCTGCAAGAGATGTCGATTTGACAGTAAACCTTACGAATACTAAATCGTTTGGGGCAGTGATTTTTCCAGAGAAGGTTTCATTCCAGATTGGATTAAATCCATTTTCGCTTACAGGGCTAGTCTTGCCCTGTATCATTTCGGGACTATCCCATTGAACCTGATCGGCACCTATCACCTCTAGTGTGATGAAAGGATTTATAGGACTTTCAATACCTTTTGGTTTAGGTAATTGGTGAGCACTGAGAATATCAATCCTGAATTTTATCTTTAGGAGTTCTTCCCTGAAAGATACTTGCCTTGAAGATTTCAAAGTAGGTTTTCTCAAAGATTTGGGCTTTAAAACATAGCCTTGGTTGTCCACTCCCTCGAATAATGCTTCATTAATCTGTTGACCAAGATCATATGTTTGCCAGTTTGTAGCTACTAATTGGGCACCATGTGACCAATATGTTAAAGGTATGAAATTTGAAGATCTCAATCTATACTTTGATGGATAAATTCTCATTAAAAATTTCCTGTTGTGTTTATCAACCGATATGCGTTTTGCCTCATCCTTTAGCATCGAATTAATCGCTTTTTCATTTAAAGAGAAACAGTGATTGAAGGTTTTCGATTCAGGCAAGGAAAAGTTTCTAAATTTAATTCCCTGAACATATACAGCTAATGCACTCAATTCTGGTAGTACTTTTATCTTTTCAGTCTTATTCCTTAGTGAAAATGGATTTCGCTTTATTGAAGTGCTACTGTCTTCACTAAACGATGTAGTTGTTGAAGTGCTTGAACCACTTTCAGTTGAACTCATTGACCCAGTGGTTTTCTTTACTTTTAGCAATATTTTATTCCTTAATTCATTAGGTGATGGTAGATTTATTGAATTATTATGCAAAGGTAGTAAAACCAATAGCCCACCTAAAATATCCCTTAATAAACTTATCAACTTACTTTGATTCTGGATAGAGCACCTTATCTCAAGACTCAAAATCAACGGAAGAGGTGAACTAACAAATGCATATTTTTTAATTGTCCTAATCACATTTACAAATGAGATCGAGCTGGTGAAAGTCCTACCGTGGCTGACTATTGGTTCGTCTGAGAAGAAATGAGAGGTCTTGGAAGAGTCAGATGGTTCGGCACTTGTATCATCTTTTCCATCCCATATATCAATTTCAACACATTTGCAACCCCTCTGTAAAGCCCTGATGTACCCATTAATTGAGGAATCGCCTGCGAACTGTCGTCCAACCAAGTAGGTATTGTGGGAAGAGGAGATATAATATTCATTGAGTGGATGATCAAAGTCACAATTCTCAGCAGTATTCAAATAAGGAGAATATTTTGAAAGTAGAAAATTGTTTAAGTTTTCTGGAATCCAATGCTCCAACTTTCCTATTGAATATCGCCTGAAAATTCTGAGTAATAATTCTTCCGATAAGGTTTCCTTTTGTTCCAATCTCATAAAATTTTTGAACATTTCAAAAGTCATTGGGTTGTTTCTACCACATATCCTATCCCAAATCTCATTTAAATCATTCCTTGTCTTTAAAATAGTAATGAATTTTTTGAATTGATCAAAATTTAGTGAAGGTACACCATTGGTAAGCATTGGTCCCTGTATAGACATAGAGTCACTAGTTTTTTGAAAAATTTCTTGAAGATACCGTTGACCAATATTTATGTGCAATCTCTTTGTATACTTTAATATGTCTTGAAATGTAAGTGATTCCTTGATTTCTTTGTTGCTCTCCTCCAAATACATTAGGGTTCTGGGCATCTGAGCATCACCAACATTGAAGAACTGATTCCTAATCTCATCACGATACAATTTCATATTCTTTAAACCAATGGAGAGCTTTTTGAAGTCATGCTCAGTATCTGCTATGAGATTAAGTGTTTTTAATTTTCCTTTTTTATGATTGAAATAGATAATTGTACTCCAATAAGGCTCAAACTCCTTTGAAATGTGCAATTCTTCTCTATATGGACTAGCTGTATCTTGAAAAATAAAACTTTTTATGTCATCAAAATATATTTCAATGGATTTCTTGGTATTAGAATTTGAAGAAAAGTCATTGTTACTAGACATATTTTGAGATGATCCTTTGCTAGATAATAATCTATGAATGCTGTTTGATGATATGGATGAATTTGATGCATTTTTCCATGAGATACTAAAGTTCAACGCATCTATTTTAAGATAAACTCGCTTTTTTGACTTCTGTGAAGCCTTCAACAATGGCAAACCATCTTTGAGAAGAACGTTAGGGATTTTGATGGATTGAAATTCGATATTACTAGGGTAATTAGACTCCATAATTGTAGTATTAGGCGAAGACATAGAGGATATGCTGTCCAATCTAATTGGCTTAGTCTCTGGGGTAGTCTCCTGCAGTGAGGGTGCTTCTTCAAAGGCATCTTTCATTACTGGACCCGTTATAAGTGCTCCTGTTTCGTTACCATCAGAGGTAATGTTGAGCTGAGTAACTAATCTCTGTAAATTAAGTTTGGAGGAGCCCTTTTCAAGTGGGTTCACATTTTTACCATCGTTAGTCCTTAAATTGACAAGTAAATCTGGCAAGTTCGATTGAATTGGTGACCCTATCTTAGCAGATTCACTAGATACAACACCAAGAGACAGACGGGGTGTATTCAATGAAGATGTGAGTTCAGCTTTATCGACATTTGAGGTTTCCGATTGACTTAGGCTTCTCATCATAAAATGTACATCTCCTTAGACTCTGATCTAAAATTATATTCTGCGAACGTGAGTCAAAGATGGGGTTTGTAGTGCTAAAACATTTTGCGTCTCTACTAATCATTAAATGGGAAACAACATAAATTTAAACTAATCTATAATGGGTTTATTTACACGAATAACAGTTATAGCTCAACTGTGTCGTCGAGTCTGACATCCATCTTATTTTCTTTGAGGTAGCGTTTGACATCATTGACCTCATAGTCTCCTCTATGGAAGAGACCAGCACCTAATGCAGCATCTACACCACATTCCAATTCAAACACCTCTTTGAAATGTTGAGAATTACCTGCTCCAGAACTGGCGATTACCGGAATTGAAACGTTGCTCTTAATTTGGGTGACGAGCTCATGATTGAATCCTTTATTAGATCCATCATGGTCGATGGAGTTCAACAAGATTTCACCAGCACCTAAATCTTCGCAAGCAGTACATAGTTCTAATGCTCCCAACTCATGAAACTTTCTTCCACCTTGGGATGTAACTTGATAGTAAACATAACGTTCTCCATTAGGACCAAATCTTTCTGGATCCATAATCTCTATAGTCTGCATGGTGGTATCAGATGGCAGAGTCACATACTTCCTTTTAGGATCTACTGAAATAACAACAGCTTGATTTCCA
Source organism: Suhomyces maxii (assembly GCA_030574995.1). Lineage (NCBI taxonomy): Eukaryota > Fungi > Ascomycota > Pichiomycetes > Serinales > Debaryomycetaceae > Suhomyces > Suhomyces maxii. Next base: position 8,914 of record JAJMGC010000044.1, read on the forward strand.
AATCTAGCAGAAATTGTCTCAATAGAGGTTTTTCCAGTCTTCACTTTTCTATTCTTGTAATACTCTTCAGCAATGAGGACTGCATCCGATCCAATACTAACTTTATCAGCACCAGCCTTGAAATATAAGTCTGCAACATTCACAGCAGGTATAGTTTCACCGGAGATTGGATCAACCAAGTCTTTGATTCCACCACCGACAGTCAAGGGAACGAATATAGTTTCGGCAGCTTTACTCAAAACTTGCAACATAGGTAAGTCTTTAATAGGTGAGTTTCTGAAAGAAGTAATATTAAGAAAGGTGACTTCATCGGCACCTTGTTTGTAGTATCTGGTAGCTAACTCAACAGGCTTTCCCAAATTTCTGACTTTACTTTCACCATCAGTACTACGAACATTGTACTGATCACCTTTTGTAACAACTAAGTCTCCATCATCATTGGTTCTAACATCTAAACAAGCAATGATTCTTTTGGTCAAACCACTTGCACTTTCTATTATACCCTCATTGCTTTGAATATCAGCATCTTGCAACTCAATGTATTTTTTACCATCCAAAAAGCTTTTGATAACCTTCAAACCAGCAACTCCTGATTTTTCAGGGTGGAATTGAGTTGCAAAAAAATTCTTATAAGAAACGGCTGCAATGAACTTTTCTGAACCATATCTAGTGAAAGCAAAATCCCATCCTTTATCAGAAGCATCCTTGATGATTTGCTCATCATCAGCATCCTTAATAATTCCAGCATATGAATGGACGAAATAATATTTGTTGCTAGTGTTAATTCCATACAATGATGTATTACTTTCCATATCCTTACCACTACTTGAGATGTTCTTAACGCTGTTCCATCCTATATGAGGAACTGACTTTGCAAGTCCTTGGTTCTTGAAAACATCATCATTTTGATCGAATCTAGAGAGTTTGAAGTCAAGATGCTTCAAACCCTGGTATTCTAATCCAGGACTTTCTTCACTTTCTCGAAATAAAGCTTGTAAACCAACACATATTCCCATCAAAGAACGACCACTTGCAATATAATTTTCGACCTCATCAACAAGACCTCTGGAATTGATCTCTCTGACAAAATGTCCATAATTTCCTACTCCAGGGAAGATCAATTTTTCAATCTCTTTATCAACTTGATTGAAGTCTTCGGCGTTACGGATAAACTTCACTTCATAATCACCAATTTTTTTGATAGAGTTGGTAAGAGACTTCAAATTACCACTCTCCACATCGATAATGTGGACCGTGTTAGTCATTTGTGTAGTTAACACTTCAATACGTTTTGGCCAGTAATAAGCTTCTCTAGACCTTTGAACTCGCAGATTATGACTCAAATAAAAAATTATGCGATTACGTTATTGTGTCAATAAAAATTACATCATCTTCGATCAGATACACACCCTACATAAAGTAACCACAAAATTAGAAATTTATTTTAGGAATCTTCACGAAGAATATTTTTTAGCTATGATATGGATGTAATAATGAACATTTTCATCTTTATAATTCAATCCATTTTCATCACTATCTCTGAGATCTGAGAAGCATGCTTCCATCTCGCCTACCATCTCATATTGTATCGAGCTAACATGCTTATACAAAAAGTGATTAACTTCATTATTCTTATTGAGTAAAACGATACTGTATTTTACTTGAGACTTCCCAAAAATATTAAGGAGAGCATTCAAGATATGTTTAGTCGCATTAGGAATAATGTTAAAAGTGTCATCCATCCAGTCCTGAATTCTTGGTCTGTCCTTTTCAACCCCAAATACTCTTAAATCAATCCGTCTTTTAATGTCATCCTGACCAATATTGATAAAAGGAAGCTCTAGAGTACCACCTGGTTTTAGTATTCTATGAAATTGCTTTATGATTGTTGCAGAATTATCTAAAGTTATTTGATATGGTAAATCTCGACTATGAATAAGCTCGAAAGAATCAGATTCTAATGTAGATAACGATTCATCGTAATACTCAAAGTTTAATGGTTTATGACTGTAGGTTGCTGAAGGATCAGGGTTTTGTCTTCTATTAATCGTTGCATATTTTGGGGATTTATTGTCAAGCAGTTTGTGTAGCTTAACCAATTTGTCTGCACTCATGGTTCGATATTGATTAAAGTCATTAATATGCAATTTCCTGGTGTATGTATCGAATAATTCCTTATCTGTTTTAGTGAAATCTCTCTTTACAGTTCTCTTTTCAAGATCATCATATAATGTCTCATCTCTAATTATTTTATGGTTCTCAGCATAAACATTTGCCTCAAAAACCCTCACAAATGGAATAGAAAGTGAGAAATACCACGCATATTGAGCACTAAAAGAATTGTTAAATAAAAGAACCTTTAATTGTTCGGAATTACCTTGTCTAACGCGTTCACGATGTTTTGAATACAATGAAGATAATAAACGAATACCAATTAATGAGTTATTATTGAAGTTTGAAAGAATTTGAATATGATATTTCTCCAAAAGAATGTACTCATATGAAACTTTTGTAATTAATTGGACCAACAAACTTGCTTTAATGTTCGCCTCTGTTTCGCCTGATGTCTCAAGAGATTCACCACCAACTTCCTCTTTTTTCATTAGATAAAGAGCATTTGCTATAGTCGTGAATAACTTTTTGTATTTGTAATGTGTAATTTCAACATCATTGAGATTTTTAGGATTTTGATCACTTGGTAAGTCAATAACATAACGAACATAATTTGTAACATTAACCTGTAATAGCTCCTCATTATGAACAATTTGTAGTCGGTTACTAGTAGATGCCAGCTCTTTTTTGATCAATTCACGAATAAACAGTCTTGCTTCTAGCATTTCATGAGCAAGTAAGCCTTCGTAAAAACCGGCATCATGGTTGTCAGGCCTCTTTTCAAATATGTACTTGAACTCGATACTGCCTCTGTATTTATTGATGAACTTCTGAATGGAGTGATTTCGTATACTAGCGAAATTTATAGGATCACCGTTATTGTCATCTGATAAAATACCTAAAAAATTGTTGAACCGGAATATTTGAAATGCTGGAGTCAACAAAATTTCTTTCATTGCATTGATACTGTTTAAAATACTTAAATTCATTAATGGAACAAATCTAGGGACGCCCAATTCTATAGGATGCTTATCAATCTCCCTATGTGGCCCATCATCTATTGTAGATTTTGATTTGGAATCATGTAGCGGAATTTGATTTTCATATGAAGCTTTAAATAAATTTGGTTTCGATGTCACTTGTTTATCGTCTAATGGTAATGTAGGCTCCTTTGTTTCAGGCTCCTTTGTTTCAGGTTCCTTTGTTTCAGAACTTTTTGTCTCTGGTGTGGGTGTCGAATTAGGAGTGGGACTTGAACTTCCTAAAAGTATTGTTGATAGTTTTCTTGAAAACCTTGATGATGTTGAACTCTTGTGTGTCGATGGAGCTATATTTGTATTTGAGTTAGTTGAAGATAAGGAGCTGTTTCGCCTGAATTTCGAACCTTGTAGATTTGACGAAGATGCCGTTGAAGCATTTGAGAATTCCGAATTATGCCTATTTTTCTCAATTGAGCTCAATTCAGTATTCGACATATTTGGAGAAATGAACTGATGAACTTTAGAAGGAGGAGATAAATATGGGGATAAATTGATTGACTCAGGTAAAGAATTTATTTGTTGTGATATGGAGGGCATCCTTTCGTGAGCATTCTGATCAGATCCCTCTATACTACCAGAGATTCTTAATTCTTCTAAATTCTCATCAAGCTTAGACATATTTAAAGAATCATTTTTCTTATGAGGTTGTGAATTTGGTCTGGAAGATCCCAGTGCAACTGGAGTGGTTGTATTAGAGTCGCTATGGCCTGAATGGATGTATGAAGTTGAATTGCCCGATGAATGTGAATATGTGGAGTGTGATGAATGTGAAGTTTTCTTATTCGTTTTAATACTACCACTATCAGTTCCACGAGAGTTTATTGATTCACTATCACCTCCAGAGCCATCACTGGCCTTCTTTACCCTCTTTTTTTTCTTTGAATGGTGATGACTATCTTGTTTAACGACCTCGTTCTCCTTCTTTTTGGCCTCATTGAGTTTCTGTTTCGTTTGATACAGAACCAGCGGTACAACAAAAAAACTCATGATCCTTCGCTACTATACTCAAAGCAACTGAAGCTTCAAAATGATTCAAGATAATTGATAATTATAGTTATAGTATGATTGATTAGATCTTAGTAATGGGTGTGCTTGGAAAAAGTTCCGTAGCAAATTCAACAAAAGTTCTCACTTTGCGCAGTGATCTCAAACTAAAACTATGTCAATCTCCATGAGACAAAAATAATCTTGGGTGACGCTACTGAGCCTTTGGAAATTTTAAGGCTGTATTCTTCAAATGACTGTTATGACTATGTATTACACAAAAATGAGGCATTATTAGAAGGCAGGGAACAAATCTGTCTGTCTTCCCAAACTATTGTCACCAGGAGCCACTTCAATCAAAATAATTTAATTGTGTACGTAATCAACAATTTACATGCATTTGCATTTGGAAATAGTAACATGTAGTATAGCCAGGTATTTAATAAGAGTCATCTGTCATCTCGATACAATAAGTAGCAATCGAGTAGGAGCTTGCGCCACCTCTATTTAAAGCAACCTTTGTTGCTTATATCCGTACAATATTAATATAGATACGAGCATAGTTCGTCACCTGAAATTAAATGAACATGTAAAGCCGCACCTTTTCAACAAAGTAGTTTGAGTGACCTTGGAGGCTTGAATTTTTCTTATCAGTCACGTGAACACACCAATTTAAATTTCTTTGTTTCCCAGACATTTTGCTTTATCATAGACGCAATCCTTCTACACTTCTTTCAACTACCCAATTTAAGATGTTTATTGAATTAGACAAAAGATACATTTATAGGAGCCTGTGGGATCGTCACAGATGGTACCTTTGGTTTTTGGTTGCTATCCCAATCGTTATTGTCTTGGCGATTGTTCTATCCATCCTCAGAAACAAACGTAGAAATGCTCATGTTGTTCAACCTCAAGCTGGTCAAACAAATGGCCAGTTCTACCAACAAACTCAACAGACTGGAGGTTACTATAACCAAGATGGATCTTATGTTCCTCCTCAACAACCTGCTAACCCTAATGCTGGTTTTACTCACAATGATTATAACAATTATAACAATTATAACAATTATGGCATGAGTCAACAACAAGGCTACGGTTATGGTGGTAGCTCTCTGGATCCAGCACCCGAGTATTCCAGACCCGAAGGACCACCACCTGCACATATTAAAAGGTAGAGAATATACAGTAATTTGACTTACCTTTCAGTTTCCAAAATATCAATTTAATGACTTTAAAAAAGAGCTCTTTAATGTTCCACTCCTTTAGCTAGATTTTTCAATATTTTTGCTTTTGTTTTAATGCAATGGTTTTATTCGTTACTCAAATGTAGATCTTGTCAGGCAAATCTTTGTAGGGTAGGTCACACTCTTATACAAGAAATGCTTACAAACTTCATCATCAACGTGAATGAATTTTGTATAACAAAACCTAATGATTAACACTTATTGCCCTCAGTATCGTTAGCCATGAATTCAAATAGAAGAACTAGTAACAATTACCTCAACCACGTTGCTAGATAATTGGTTTGAAATTTGTGTAACAGAGTGAATAGATCATTTCATGATTAAGGATGAGATCCACCCCTGAGTGGTTTTTCCACTCCGAATGAGTAACATTAAACTCACCCAATAAGACCCTGCGTTTCTTCCCCACGCAGTAGCAGTCCCGCACCTTTACAATTGGCTGCAAACCTATTGTGAACACAATTGAAATCACCAACAATATTCGCTACTTCGACAATCATTAGCTATTTATGTTTAGGAATTATTAGCATTTTGTCTCATGCTGTTTCATGGTAATGGATTTGAGAGAAGCTTTGTTCAAAATTCAGTGACAGGAAAGCATAGTAGCTCCATTTACCACATAGAAAATCACCTTTGCAGTTTACAAAATAACCCATGGTTAGATAACAATTTCTTAGAGAGTGTACAGGTTACTCAATTAGACAATTAGTATAATTTCAGACAATCCTTCGATATATTACAGTGCTACGGTGGATACTATTCGAGACAATATGTATTTGAATGAGGATAAGATTCAAGAAGTACAAAGTATTCCCAATTTCAACGAATCAATGTCTAGTACTAGTGAAGATGATAATGATATTAGAGGGGATTTTGGAGAATTTTCAAAAACAGAACCAAAGTCTATAGCTTTGATTAACAATGTAAGAGCAATATCTGTGAGTAAAATAGAGCTTAAGGAACAAAAATTAAAGATACAAGATTTTGAAGGTAAATCAGAATGTATAGCCACAAGGTCACTAGAAGAGATTGATTTTATCAAGGAATTGTCAATGGTTACAACAAATAAAGACCATATCATTTCTATCCAGCAGCCCCGATTTTGTTCAGATAGTATAAATACAACAATAGAGTTGTCAACAATTCATCGACATGCGAATATATCGGAATACGACTGCAAAGAACCTTTAATAGTTCTGATGTGGCACAACAGATTTAAATCCTTTTATTACTATGACTATGATAGGCATCTTACTTATGTTCAACCGGCTCGACGTTTGCCATTGAGGAGAGCAACTTTGAAAGTATCTAAATGGAAGGATATATTGCGATTTTCATCCAAGCCCTCATTTAGTATAAACTTAACTTTTAGAGTTGAGTTTTATTATGAAGGTCCAAAAGGTAATAGAATTACAGAAGCAGTTAAAACAATTTTCTATAAGAATTTGGATTCGCTTTCACGAATTTATACGAGATTTTGAATATTTATAAAAAAACTATAAAAACTTTTAATGTTCGTAGTAAATGGAAAGCACTTTTAGAATTGAAGAAATAGAAGATTAGCAATTAAGTAGTAAGTTATGGTATTAACTTTCGTCATCACTGTTGTCATCTTTGTACCCATGCTTCCTAATTTCACCTAATCTCTTTCTAGCAGAGTTCAATTTGTTTTCAAGTTTCAAAATTTCAACTTGTTGCTCCATTTCAATAGTTTTACCCTCATAAGGAGTAAGCCTGCTAAGATCAATATCATGGGAACGATCTTCCTTTTCTAACAATTTTTGCACTCTATTAACCAATAATTTACAAGCACTTGAAACTTGAGTTGAAGCTTTTTCAAGCTCATCTTGAGTCTTAGATACAAAGTTTGCCTTAACTCTTGATGCCAATACAAGTTGAGCGGTTGATGCAGCAACCTCATTAGAAGCAACAATTAATTGTTCATGGGAGTTTGAATTCTTGAGAACACCATCAGCAGTTTGAATCAACACATTAGTTGCACCGGCAACAGCCTTTGAAGCACTAATCAAACCTTCGGTCCATCTGTTATTCTTCTTGTAAAAATCTGTTCTACTTTGGTCACCTTTTCCCTTGGAAACAATTTCTCTTTGCGACTCGGCAGAAGCAGAAATCAATAAGGTGACAGCATCAGTGATTGCCTTTGCTGCTTCCAATAAAGCTTCGTGCACAACAAGATCACCTCCATATATGTTTGGATTGCTTAAAAGACTAGACAAGAACTTAGATGCAGAAGAAACAATGTTTGCAGTTTGTTCCATCTCATTTTTGACAAGATCTTCCAAATTACCCAGCTTGAGATTAATTCCACGAGATGAACGCAAGGTATCAATAAATCTAGATAATGATTGTAATCCATTTTGAAGTTGTAGATTACCATCAATAACTTTATCAATTCTGTCGTCATCATCTTCAAGGTGGGCTAACTTATCAGACTTCAAGTCTGAGAAATACTGTTCAGTATTGTTCAAAACTTCAGAAACTAAGTTTAAAATTTGATCTTCCTCATTCTTGGAGGTTAATCTTGTTAAACCCTTGGAGTTAAGCATAAGCTCGTTGATGGTAGTGGTCAACTCAGAACTAGATAAGATCATATCAGAATAGGTATTGTCATCATCATCATATGTTCTTCTTCCTTCAGCAATGAAACTGTTGAAGGTAGTTGCGAAATCTGTAGCAGTGTCTGAACACAGTTCGATGATAGATAAGACAAACTCCGGAGAAGCATTCAAATTACCGGCTTGAATTGAAGAGGTAAGATCACGCTTGGAATCTTGAATACGTCTTATGTTGTTCTCCAAAAATGTATCAATCAAATTTCTCAATTTTTCAATATTTTGTAAAAGAATATGATCAATTTGAGCATTGACTACATCATCTTGGTCTTCTTTAGAAATAGCTAATTCCCTAAGAGCACTATCCAAAGATTCCTGAGCAATTTCTAAGTCAATTTCAGTTTCTTTAAGTTTATCTTGTAAAGATTCTGAGCCTAACGAACCTAACTTTGTATCTCGGTCGTTCAATTGGTTTCTTAAGTCATCCATTTCTTTTTCATGTTTGGAAATAATTGAGGTCAAATTCATTGTTTGTAACTTTCCAGATTCATTGACATGGGCGTTCAATTCACGGATTTCAGCTTCGAGCTTTTCAATTTCTTGATCCTTTCCAGCTCTAACTCTATCCAAATCCAATCTAGCTCTATCACGTTCACGAATTAAGTCAGCTAATTCAACATTCTTTGATTTCAAATCCTTTTCAAATTTTTCTTTTTTGAGAATTGATTCCTGAGCTGAGTTAATTTTTTGCTGAATCTTTTTAAATTTGGCCAACAAATTCAAATGTTCTTGACGTAATTGAGAGTATAATTTGGCTAAAGCCTCGTACTTCTTAATCCAGTTTTGAATTTGATCTTCTAAATTCTTGATTTGTTCGTCTTTAGAAGCAATTTGTTGAGTTGCAGTATTATTAAAGTTCATCAATTCTGTTTCTAAACTCTTCACACGAGCATCATACTGTTGTAACAACAGCTGATCATTATCATATTGATTTTTGAACATCAACAAATCATGCTCTAATTCAGAAACTCTAGATTGATGTTGTTGCGTTTGTTGATATTTCAAAGCTTCTTGTTCTTCTAAAAATCTTCTTTCCTGTTGTCTTTGTTGCTCTTCAAAAAGACGCTGTTGTTGAAGTTGCTCTTGCAATTGTTGTTGCTGTTGCAATTCAAGTTCTCTTTGGATTCTTTCTTGCTCCTGTTGTTGTTGCTGTAAAAGGACATTTTCATCGTTGAACAATTGATCAACAGCAGGTGGCGGATTAGGTGGAGCTTCAAAATTCGAAGTCTGTTGAGCAGACAAAGTACTATTAGTGTTAACAGATCTTGGTCTTGAAACTGGAGCACTTCCATCATCGCTAACTTGAAGATTTGGTGGGTTGTTAGATAATCTCGGAATGGTAACTAAACTTGTCAAAAACTTGATTCCATGACAGTCAGTGAAAAAATCTCTAAGCATAAAGTGTTGAGATTCAAATCTTTCAACTAAGAAAGCCAATGCTTCATCTGATCCCAATTGTTGATATAATGCCCTCAACATAGAGATACAAAATTTATAAATTCCGTAAGCTTCAGCAATCAATGGCACTAATGCACTTACCTTACAAAGATTATTAGGACTTTGGTGAATTGTTGCAAAAATCGATTTTTGAAAATCATCAATAAGATCTTGTAAATCCATTAATTCCAAAATTGAATCATAACCTTCATTTGGGTCATGAACTGCTCTTAACGAAATATATTCTTCATATTCAAAAGTTCCATTGAATCCAGGATTATTACGATGGAAATCTAATTTTCTAAGAATAAACTTATCATATTGATTGATAAGTCTTCCATATGAAGTTCCTAGAGTTGGAAAATCGGTAGCTAATGATTCAATGAAATCTCTATTCCTATACCCATCCTTAAGAGTATTAGGATGTCCTTCTTGCAAAACTTTATGAATCATGATTAAACCTTTGAAAGTTTGGACTTGACTACTTTGCAATGGCTGAATCTTTACTGCGTTCCAGAACGCCCTTGAGTTCTTATGGTCCCAAGTGTACACGATACATGCTCTAACATGCTTTCTCTTGGGAGGTACCTCGTCTGGATTCGTTGCCTTTTTTACACTGTTTTGTAAATCAACCTCAGCACGACTCATTGTGATTGCGTTCTATTGATTGGAGTTGATGTTGTTGAATGTATCAATTGCTGAGTTATGAATACTATAAGTGAACTCAGTTGGTAAAGGGGTAGTGTTGAAAAAAGCGATCACGTGACTTTTTGGTCACTATAGAAGGTCATAGATTAGATTGGCCACCGCCATTGAGGGTTTCCGATTATTCTATAGAAAAAAGAATTACTATAGAGATACAAATGATAATTTTAAAAATAGATGATTCAATTATGTATGCGCCTTGCATCTGTGTATTAATTTATTCATATGTATCGGATTTTCTTGGATAAACCGATCTACAAGGTAATCTAAATTCCGGTCCACCCATTATCTGTAATCTAGCTTGATAGTTTAGTAGATTTAAAAACGAACACAAAAGAGTTTTGTATCAAATAAGTAATATTGGCAGGTGGTTCCTAAACACCAAAACACACCTTTAATGTATTTATATCCTTTCAATAAAAGGATTACTTTCTGTACTTGGTTTTACCAATATCAAATGGTAAATATTTGTACTTGATCATGTGTTGAATTTGCTTTCTCATAGTCAAAGTGAACAAAATAATAAAGTACATCAACAAAATTGGCCAGAAAACTGGAATATCAAAAATCGACCAGAGGGATAAGAACAAAGATAATACTGTTGCAACAGCAGCTTTGTACCAGAACTTAAATTCAGGTAATCTTCTGATAAATGGTCTGAATTCATCATCTTCAGGTTCAGGATCTTCATCTTGAATACCTTCCTCAATCAGTTCACTTCTCATTTCTTGTTCTAAAGAAGGATCAAACTTTGGAGTCAAAAATGCCAAAAGCAAGTTCAAAAGATATATACCCAAAGCATAACATATGATATACCATCCTTGTGCTAACACTATTCTAGCGAAGAAAATCAATAAAGCAAATCCTAATGCAACCCATCTATAAAGGGCGTGAGGAACGGATTGATCCAAGTACTTTTGATATGTCACCTCGATCTTCTTGAAGTTTTGGAAAGCAGGATGTGAAGTAATAGCTTCTGGTATTTCAATGGCCATCGTGGATACAATTAACAAGAGTGGTTGTGGTCTTGCAAAGTGTTCAATTGGTGAAAAAAACACCAGTAACGCGACACAAAATCTGGTTGTGTCTTACGTAATAGATTGGAGTCGAAATGAACAGAGGACACTGAAGTTTGAAATCTTAACTTTTGAAATAAATGATTCATATAGCAGAAAAGGAAGCTTATATTTCGCTTATTAGTATCAAGTCCCTTAATCACATTTCTTTTCAAATAACCTCCTCTATGACTATGTCTCCTACAGTATGAAACTATGCTTAAGACATAATATTTACAAGCTATATAATGACGATTTAAGGAATGGAAAACATTATTAGGCGACAATTTCTCTTGGTCTTCCAATAACCCTGGTAGATCTGGTGGCTTCATCGAATAATCTTTGTACAACAACTCCCTTTGGTGGGTTTTCAGGGTCAATATTTTCAATAACAGAACCTTCAACACTCAATGGAATGATTTCTGGTAAGTAGGTACTCTTAAGATTATCTTGTTCTTTAAGAGTGTATGCCCCTGGAGTTTCGATCAAGGAAGTCACGGTAGCCTTGGCTTCCTTGGAAAGAATACGTTTGAAATATGGTTCTAATTTTGTTACTATTTCATTTTGAAGGGCAGTTCTTTGTTCACTGGTGAGATATTGCGAAAGAGAACCATGGGCATCTAATTCGACTTTACTGTCAACTTCATTGAAAAGAGCCATCGCTTCTTCTTTGATGGAATTTCCTTTTTCTTTACTGACAGAAAGCTTAAGGTTATAGACGTGATTGAAAGTAGCTTGAATCTTAGCTTCTTCGTAGGATTGACCATTCTTTACTAATTGAGCAATTTCGTAGAATCTGTTTGCAATAGTCTGTAACTTTTGTTCATCCAATTCAATACCAAAGTTTTCTTTCAAGGAATTCACATAGGCGTTAGTGGTTTCATTTTTGTTGGACTCGATTTTTTCGCTTTCTCCGATGATTTCTGACTGGGCTTCGTATTCTTTTCTTGACATTCTATCTTCTTCTTGTTGAGCCTTCACTGGGTCAGTAACTTCAACATATCCAAATCTTCTTACTCTTGGAGCAAAATGAGGAGTTGGTAACTTTAATTCTTGCTTCAAGGCAACACCCACGTATTTTCTCAATGGATGAAATGGATCATAGTAGAATCTGACGTATCCTGGTTCAATAGCGTATATTGTGTGATCAACCCCTATTTTGACATTTTCACCAGGATGTATTTTAGTACCCCTTTGTCTCATAATGATTTGACCTGGTTGAACATAGTGTCCTTCGTATGCCTTAGGACCCAATCTTCTACCTGCAGAATCATTCTTGTTGGTCTTGGAACCTGATACCTTTTTGGTTGCGGTACGAACTTGGGTAATACTGTTGAAGGAAGAGATTTGAAGTATTCCACTTCTACTACTTAAAGGACGTATAAGTCCGTCAATTTGTTTCAAAATGGACATGAATCTTACTGATAGATATGATCAAGTGGGCTTGAAGAAGTCTTTTGAAGCAGAAAAAATTCTTTATTCTCACGTTTACACAGTGCGAGAACTAATTTATGGGTTCAAAGTAAATCTGGTACTACTGTTCTCTTATGAGTGGAGGGTATAACCACTTCGTAGCAAATAAAAGAATCCAGTGTATGGAGTAGGCTGGTATTTTTATCAGCCCTTAGGAAAATATTTTTCTTTCTCTTCCTTTCATTTCTTGTCCATATCCTTTGGTTGCTAAAACCCCTTTTCATTGGTGAATTAACCCACTTACAATTGAAAAAGTCCTATAAACGTTTTCTGCATAATATCATCTGAATAACTTTTAAAATCTAGCAAAATCAAATGAGCATGAAATATATAGCTAATGTGATACTTTTCTCTTGTCTTGTAATTTATTTGCACTTTCATAATAGTATGTGTCTATCTTTTGTTGAGTTTTCACTCTCTCATATTTTCAAAAAATTTTGAAAGTTTATGACTCTAACAAAATAATTCTTGATGGAGGATAAAATTACAAAATTCTAATTATACAATTGCTCGCAGTTTCTTGAAACAAGTGATTATATATTGGATAAAAACCTTATGATGTGGTAGATTGTATAGAGATTGGTATCACGTGCCACAAAACTCACCACAGACAGAATGATAAAGTCTTATAAAATATTTTCTTTTTTGCGTCTCCCAGAGGAGATTTCTTACGCCTATTGTACCTGTTAAAACTGATTTCTTTTGGTTCCATTTAAATGCTTTTCAATTCTTCCCCATACTTCCAATTCGTTCACGCTTAATTGAGGATTATGAGTTGGATCACTCAGGTCTTTTTTAGAAATGCCTCTTTTATATGGAGTGATACCAACTACCCCTTATAAAAGATTTGGCCCGGTATTTCCGAATCCCTGGTCATCATAGGACTACAGAGATTTTAGTGTATTGTTGACAGTACTAGCCTTAAATTAATGTATTCACGTGGTGTTATTAAGATAACCGAAACAATTATATAGAAGAGAATCTAGTAAGTAATAACAATTTCAATTTACAATAATGCAGTGTAAGTTTTCCCTAATTTTCAAACGTATATGAAGTTTAGAAAGGACTGTATTCTACTTAATTAAAGACTTCGTGTTGACCTATTTACTTACTGGAGTAGCTTATTCTTTTCTCTGCTTTCTTTGGGATATGTATATATATTCTACCAAGGGGTTGGTGCTGAACTGTGTGGTGACCTCTACGCCTCTTATACTCGAATTAAGACTCATGACCTTGTCTTGTGACAACTTCTAATAATCATGATCGCCATAATACCCGTGATATACTCCTGATTTCCAACCATTTCCTGGTTTTATAGTGTTCCTGTGTGAGCCAGGAGGCGAGTAGTGATAACCTGCAGGCACCTTTCATCCTCAATGTATTGATAAGGTCTAACTGGCGGTATTTACTACTGTTCATATGTCCAATGTACGTCAGAGTTTGACTCCTCGACGGGCAGCTACTATCTCTACTCTACTCCCGTTCTTGCAATGGCAACCGACTGCTTAGGAAAGATCTGAATACATCCTTTATTGTAAAGGTATAGAGTGGATATCACGAGGATATCACGGGAGTGCTGACGAGGTATGTTGGCAAAGGCCTAGAAGTTTAGAATTACAAGGGAGGCCTCTAACTAAGCCTCAACCCCTCGATCAATTAAATTTATTTTTGCCAAAGGGAACAAGATAATCTTCTTGGATCATTATTGTTATTACTTATTAGTTTCTTTTCTATATTGTTATTTCGGTTACTGTGCGATCGTCTTTACTAACCCACATTAACATATATTAATAAAGATACTATTCTTTACGTAATAACTTATCAATTAGATCTTAATCTAAACTAAAGCTTTCTATTTCCTAATAACCACAGGTATTACGGAAGCATCCTATTAAATCCTTTATGTTTTATAGGCTGCCTTACGTAAGTAAACTGATAGTGGTAGCGAACTATAGGGAACTAAGATAGTCTTAATTATTGATGAAGTCTAACTAAGTATATTCACCCATATTTATACGTCCAATATTCCTTCGGAATATCAGATCACTTTTCTGGAGACTGGAGCCGCTTCACGAAGAGCCCGGTTGTTATAGTTATCATCGCTATAGACCACACGTGCTAACCACGTGCGTCAACTTACAAATCGAGAGATCTTAATACAACACTTCATGTTTTATAAGTTCTCTTCCTTTAATGACCAATAGCAGTAGCGAACTATGTAGAGAACTTACGGAACCGTTTATAACCTAGTTTATTGATGATCCTAAAAGAACTATGAATCTACTGGTATTTATACTTGAGAATGCTTAACAACAGCAAACCCAACAAACCCAGAACCCGCCAAGTCAACCAATGACATCCGACGAAGGGGTGGAACACAGCCTTCGACTATGAGCTCTTCCGATGAATTAACCCTATTCAGTTATATCATCTGATTGACTTGGATTTAACCTTATCGGGTTAAATCCTCCTGAGTATCTTGTATTGCGTAACCATTGACTAATCATGATCCTGTATATATGCTAAGTTCGCATTCTATACAACATTTCAGATGTTAAGCGGTTTTAGCTCAGTTGGGAGAGCGTCAGACTGAAGAGATTCAGTCACAGTTAATCTGAAGGTCCTGTGTTCGATCCACAGAAATCGCATTTTTTAAACTTGATAGATATATTTGAACAGCACAATAAATTTGTGCTTCGAAGAAGATCTGACAGGAGCTGAAGAAGACTTTTTTGACTCTGAAGAATCAGACTATGAAGTTGAAGTTTCTGGAGATGAGAAACTAGAAGACCTTAAACAACTCTGGAAAAATAATAATAATAAATCACCATTTGGCTGAATGCTACATTCTAAGGGATTTTTTTGGCTTGCATCTATAGATAGTGTAAAGGTCTTTGGGAGGGTTCTAAGCTTACTATGAGAGGTGGCATTCTTTGATTCTCAATTCATAGACCAGTCTTCTTCCTCGAAGATGCAAAACTTATTGAGAGGGATAGGCAAGATTATGTGGATAGAAGAAATGAGTTAGAGTTAGAGTTATTGGAGCGAAAACTAACAAAAAATTTCTGACCGAAGCTGTGGATTATTGCTTGGTTAGAGAGAAAGAATATTCTGATTTCGAAAGCTTTTTAAAAATCTCTTCCATATCAAATCACATTAAAACAAGGAGATTTCCTTGACAAAAACAATAACACATTTTGTATACCCTTTCAGGATGAAATGGTCATCTGGGTATTTATACAAAATTATTTATAGTATATTCTTCAGTTTCGGGTTAAGCCCTAGTTGATTCTTTGCACCAAAACCTTCTCTAATAGTCATTTCATTATTGCTTTGCACCCAACCAGCAGTAGAGCTTTCTCAAAATCATTTTTTTTGGTATTTAATACTTCCTATCTACTTTGCAGTAAAAATCAGAAAAAGATTTACAAGGAGTGTATGAAGAAAAGTCTAATATAGATTCTGGTTTTGAAAAAGACCACTGTTCAATATTTTTCTGGTGTCTACACCATATAATGAAATAATATATTTCATATTTACTTTTAGTTTTAATGACCTGGCAACAGGATTCAATGAGTGAATAATTTTAGCGAGTCTTTTCTGATACACTTTCATAGATGAACTTTTATTAGCAATAATCGTATCAGCAAGCTCCATCTGGCTACCATTAAATCTCTGCTTGTCTGCTCTCCTTCATTTTGTCTATTACCTCCATAATCAATCAAGAAGTCAGTTGTTACAAAGTCTGATATGAAATTAAATGCATCAACAACTGTGACGTGAGTGTGTAATTTTGTCAATTTGGTTAATCCACCTAGATCAAAGTATTTCAAATATTGTTTACTCTAAATCTGGTGAGATCTGGTGATTGAATCATCATTTCACTAAACTCAATTGTGAAAGTTTCAGATACTTGCTTTGGTTCATGAATATAGACTTAATAATTATATATTGAAATGATCCGGTTTTGCTAACGAGACCAACTCTTCTAACAAATCACCTCTGAGAGTACAACACATACACCCATTTTGAAGCAGAATCAACTTTTCTTCTTTCTTGGTAACTTTGTGATTTTGAACAGGAGCAGTGTAAATACTAAGCTGAGAAAGATCATGATTACATCTGCAATTTTAAGCCCATGATCACTGGTTAAAAAAACTCTGAAAAGGTTGCTTTAGCAGAACCAAGGAATTCAGAAAGAATGCAATTGGAATGGTCTGCTTAAGCTTTTTTTAGCCATTTTTGATTAATTTTTCAATGGCTACTTTAAAATTTTGGGATGGCTGTTTATACTTTTCTCACTACTCTACCATTGAAGTTATCCTCATTGACAGTTTAACTGGCTGTGAGTTTTTGCAGCAGATACTTTATTACATTCGATATCATTTAAGTAGTCAATGAAATACATTCATGTTAATTTCATCGACAATTATGGAAAATAATCACTAAGGTAGTTGCAAAATTCTAATTAGTCGTTCACTGCTCAATTTTCGCATCCTAAACATTTGATCTTTAAAGCCTTGTCCCAATTGTTACCATATATGGTTTAATATTGTTAATATTAATTAAAAACACTGAAAACCAGTTACTAATGGTTCTGTATGCTGCAAAATAATACGATTGACAAATATAGTAACATGAGGAGGGGGCGAAGATGACTATTTTGAAGATCAACTCAAAGGCAATAGAACTATTCTTAAGTATTTTATTGGAACTCATATCAAACATTAGATCTTAAGCTCATAGTATAACTATTTGTACAAATTGTCCATAGGACTAAAGAGAATCAAAGATTAGAAGTGGAACGTACCAGCAATGAAAAATAAAGATTGAAATACCCCTCATATAAAGAAAAACTAGTACATCCATCTGAAATTGATGTTATTTGGACCTTCACTAAGAATGTAGGTTGGAACATCCTCAAAAGTCTTATTTACTCCTTGGATCTTGTTTCTTCTTCTGTTATCATAGATCATGTATGAAAGAATTATGAGGACAACCACGATACCCAAACCACCGAAACCAGCGGTGATACCTAATGCAGGGATATACTTTGGCTGATCCTTAGGAAGGAAAATGTTAGTGGAAATGAGACCAGCTGCGTTAGCTAATGGGACACCTACGGCAGAAATAACTGCTCTTCTATTAGCACCAGGAGTGTTGTTGGTATACCAAGTTGAAGTTAACACAGAGGAAGCAGAAGCACCCATGGTCATCAAGAAACAAGAGAAGTATGCAGCTCCAAGATGTCCCTGGATGTCTATTGCCCCAAAGACAGCGAAACCAATCAAAGAACATAAGATAGCGAAACATACGAAGACAGATCTAACTCTGAATCTATCAGAAAGAATTGTCAACACCACCAAAACAACAGCACCCCAGACATTTGGTGCCACAGTGAAAAGATTAGTTTCAACAGTAGATTTACCTAAATTACCAATAATTTGTGGGAACCAGTTATTGATGGAATTAAGAGGGACACCAATACAGATTTCAACAAACATCCACAAAATGACAACCGGATGCTTGAAAACCTTAATAGCATCTTTGAAGGAGACTTTCTTGGAGGTGTCATCAGAAGAATCGGTCTTGATTCTGTAGGCAGCATATTCCTTTTGTTCATCAGTCAAGAAGTGTGCAGTGGCAGTGTCTCTTGGAAGAACTATGAAAGAGAAGATAGCAAATGCAACAGTTAAAAAACCTTCAATCAAAAACAAGATTTGCCATCCATGTAACTTTGAATTGATTTGGAAGCATCCATAAGCTAAAAGACCACTAAAAGCGTTAGCAATAGCAGAAGCAGCATAGAAAATACCAACACGGGTAGCAAGTTCTCTTCTTCTGTAGAATGTAGAAAGGTAATAAATAATAGATGGAAGGAAAGAAGATTCACAAGCTCCAAGGAAAAGTCTAGCAGTTAAAAGGGAGCCAAAGTCAAAAGCAGAAACAGCAAGAATAGAAATACAACCAAAAGTGAACATCAAAACTGGAATAGCATTGGCAGCATTATATTTTCTAACAATCAAAGAGAATGGTAAACCACATAAGACAAATGGAATGTAGAAAATAGAAAGCATAAGATTCCATTGTTGACCATGAATTCCCAAATCAATATCGATTCCATCAGTTTTAGCATTGGAAATATTACCTTTATCCAATGCGTTGAAAAGGTACATAACAGCAATAACAGGCAAGATCCTTAAATCAAGCTTTCTGGTTATAGTTCTTTCAACAGTTTTATCATAGTAAACTTCATCTATCACAGCAGTATCTTGAATTTTGTCAACATCTGCAACATGAATATCCGGGTTTGGAGTTGTGCTCTCGTTGCTAAGCAAAGATGATTTGCGAATAACTTCTGGTTGACCATCCATAGATTTGTCAGCGTCTTTCTGATTTATGTTACTCATTGTATAATAACTTGAGATTCGATATTGAAGAATTTCGAGAAATGGGCATCTAGATATAGGGACCGAAATTTAGCTCTCAACCGTTCATTGAATTTGGGAATTATCATTATCTCTCCCCACAACACCTTCCTAAATGAGACGAATTAAAAGGAATAAGATCCATCTCCGATACAAGGGCTCCA
Organism: Suhomyces maxii; assembly: GCA_030574995.1. Lineage (NCBI taxonomy): Eukaryota > Fungi > Ascomycota > Pichiomycetes > Serinales > Debaryomycetaceae > Suhomyces > Suhomyces maxii. Next base: position 28,189 of record JAJMGC010000044.1, read on the forward strand.
GCATAATACACTTATTTCGTTATCAAAAATGTTCTTTATTGACTTTACCTACCCCACTCCCTCCACTCGATGCCGTATCCCAACCACATAGTAGGGCATTTGGACAAGGTGATACAGAGATCAAAAGTCGCGAAGATTAGCCCCACATTCAGTCCCTCCACCATATGCAAAGGCTACTAACAATCGATCTTGCGCCTCCACCAATAATTCCGTGCACCCTGTTAAATCCCTCCATTGATTGCTCCACTGATTGTTGGGGGCACTTTCCAATGTAACATCTACCCCACTAACAAAGACGCTACACCAATATCACTAGGCGAACATTCAAACTTTTACTTATTTAGATGAGTCAGCTTCCCCAATTCTTGAATCATATCTTTTTCCAATCAAATCGTAACAAACTAATTAAAAATGGTAGCTCAAAAATTAGAATGGTCAGCAATTGATGGTCAAGAACATCCAGTCTTAGGTCCAGCTTGGACTTCTAACGGTCATGTTTTCACCTCTGGTATCGTTGGTCAAAACTACACCACTGGTGAAATTCCAGAATCTCTTGAAGACCAAACTAACTTAGCCATTGCCAATGTTAAGAATGTCTTGCAAAAGTCTGGTACTGATACTGACAAGGTCTTCAAGGTTATGATGTTCATTTCTGACATAAGTTACTCCAAGACTGTCAATGAAATTTACGGTAAGACTTTTGTTCAAAAGCCAGCTAGAAGTTGTGTTATTGCTAACTTCATGGACCCAAGAATCAAGGTCGAATTGGAAGTTATCGCCACTAAGGATTGAATAAATAGATAAATAGACTATAGTACAGTAATATCATAGTAATGTACAATCTAAATATGATAATATTTTTTTTCCTCTGTAGTTTCATGCCCCACTTTACATATTAAATCGCAAACCCGATCGTTTGTGTAGCTCATGCTTCTTTTTTTTTGGGTAGTTCATGTCGGCAATCAATGTCTCAGTAATACACTACCTTACCCCACTTACAATGCCAGTCATTAAAATGAATATACTGTAAACTTGATGAACAATCAGGTAGTTAGTTGCCGTAACTAATCAAAGATGGCCATACTGGCAGTAGACACTCATTCCGAAGATCAAATACATCCAGAGTATCCAGCTCCTAAACGAAAGCGGACTTATGGTAACTTTCTATGTGAGTTTGAAGGTTGTGGACGAAGCTTTACCAGAGCAGATCACTTGTCCCGTCATCGAAAAAACCATGATCCGACAAGAAAGCTACAATGCACATGGCCAGGATGTGATGTGACATTTTCTAGAAATGATATTCGTGAAAAACATCTTCAACGACATGCAGCTCGAATGGAAAAGGGAGCAGCAGCATCAACTTCAGCCCAAAATGATACAAATTTGCCTCAAAATAAGAGAGAAGATAATCAAACTATAATCGATGTATCTAAGCTGAAAATTCCAGTCACAAAAGTGATAGAGAGAGAACAAGAACCTCCTGCGGAGAAAAGCGACCAAATGCTATCGCATAATAACATCATATTACCCGAGCCAAAAATTGACCCAGTGGAGGGAAGATTACAAAAAGAATTACGGTTAGATTCTCAAGATCCAAATTATTATTTGGACCGCCAGCAAAACTTCAGCATATCAATGGACCCAACTCTGTTACAACCACCAGTACCACCACATCAACAGCTCCATCCACAACAGCAGCTGCCTCCAGTGTACCTGAAGCTAGTTCTGAACCCCACAACTCCGCTAAATAAGCCACTCTCTCCATCAGACTTAATTGAATGGCTCTTTCAAGACGATTCACTATCTCGTGGTGACAAGGTGTTACAATCCGAGTTTCATAATTTTCCCCATGAAGTGTCACCTGTATCATCCCTTATAGAAAATGTGTTTGCAATTACTCCCCAATTTCCTCATGCCAGCACTAGAAATTCGATGGATGACGAGGTCCGACAAGAATTAATTAATATAATCCCCTCTCTTAGTTTAAACCAAGACTTTGGTTTACCTCAGATAGAGCGATGTCTTGAGATATACTGGTTGACATACCACCCCCAGTATCCGATTCTTCACCGTCCTTCGTTTTCCAATTCTACAGCGAATCCACTTCTCTTGTTAGCTATGATTATGATTGGTGCAAATATGGTGCACTGTAGTGGACAAAAAGAGACCCTCTTTGTTGCACCTCAGACTTTGGCAGAACAGATTGCAGAACCATTGAGATGGCTTATCTTTTCCCATCCCGAATGTAAGCCTCCTGCTAAGGTCTACATTGTGCAAAGTCTCTTGTTATTGGAGTCTTTTGAAATTACCAGTACTAGTCGTTTCTTGCACGAAAGATCTTTCCTCTATCATGGTACCAAAATTCAATTATTAAGGAGAAGTCCAATTTTGGGTGGTGACCCTTTGAAGAATAGCGTGGAGGATCAGGATCCTCATTTGTGGAAGCAATGGATTGAATTTGAATCTATGAAAAGAGCTTGTCTTATGGCTTTTTATTTGGATACTGTAAATTCAACAGTCTACGGTCATACACTTATATTATATGCACATCAAATAAAACTATCTCTTCCCTGTGAAGACAGTCTTTGGGAATATGATGCAGAGAGCTCCACTCTTGATTCCATTAGCAAGTCGCAGTCTCCAAAGTTTTTGGACGCACTTAAAGGTTTATTGTACAGACAGCATATTCGTACAAGTACATTTGGAAAGTCTATTCTTTTAGCAGGTCTCTTAACTATCATGTTCCAAATGCAACAGAAGGATTTGCAATTGTCATTTTTGGAATGGGATTCTATGAAAGAAAAATGGAACGAAATTATTTCAATTGCCATTGACGTTTGGAGAGTTGAGGTATGTCCTGATGGATGTTATGATACTAAAACAGCGTTCAGTTTCTCAGAACAAGATCGTGCTATTTTACCTCCCATGCTCAGGTATGAAGATACAAGATGCAAGTTCAGTCTCTACCACATCGCTCAAATTTACATGAGAATAACCCACTACGACTATATAGTTTACGCAGGAGCTCCCAGTAGAATGAATGTTATAGTCACGGATGCAGAGTACAAAAACGTGGAACGCAGGGTAAAGGAGTGGTCACATAGTATGAATGGTGCTATCACTGTTGTTCATGCATATCTCTTCCTTTTTGAAATGCTTTTATCTCCAAACGAAGAAGATTTGAGTTATCTGTACGATCCTAATACTGATCCATTCTTACACAGGAAAAACATTGTTGTCAGTGCAGTGTTGGTGATTTTTGCTTACAATTTCTCATTATATGGTCCTGAATCGAACTTTTTCAATAGCATTGATGGAGATGAATTCTATCCAGACCGTGAAGATGGTTATTCATATTTGAGAAGAATGAGAGGAAGATTTGCCAATTCTATATCTGCCCCGTTAAATCAAAAGGGACACGAGACTAGCGCTGAGTTCCGTGCTGAAATCAAGAAATTCGCAGAAAATTTAAACAATATCGAAAACAAGCACCATATAGCTGGTCTATTAAAAATGTTTTATAAGAGCTTTAAGAATTCCTATTGGGAAGTAGGCAGAGAATATTCAAATTTGTTCAAGAATTGTGTGGAGAGAAGTTTAGGAAGAAAGGAAGTGACGTGTGTGAATATGTATGAGCATTAAGATGATAATTGTTATGAAAAATTCCAGTGAGGACCAAAAAAATGAGTACCTGAAACTAGAAAATTTATGAATTCCAATTATAAATATATATGTTGAATCGTAATATTAAACTTCAAGATATATATAAAACTTGAGTCAAATATACACCAGTAGGTATCTCTATAGTCTTACAAAACCCATTAAAATATTGAGATTTGTTTGTTCACCAAACTGTCTCCTCCCATTTGACAAGCTCCATTGCCTGTTGGTGAACATCCTTTTGTGCTTTCTTTCTCATATAGAATATTGGACAATCCTTATTAGAACATAAAACTTCTTGATGTAAAGAACCTTGACATCTTTGACATTCGGTCCACAATCTAGAGAATTTATTCTCCAAATAATTCATCTGAGATAATGCATTACCGTACAAAGCAGGAGCTTTACCATCACTAATACAGTTAGGACACAAGGCACCATGGTTATCAGCTTTGAGAGGAGTTTTACAGTTCACACAAACTTCAGATTTCTTAGCAAATCTCATCAACCCTCCTCCAGTCTTTGGTGCTGATACCTTAATTGTTCTTGTATGGGCACCAGATAACAATTCCTTAGTTTTTGATTCTCCCAATATCGGAAGGAAAATTCTTTCCAATGGCTTTGACAATTGATTATCCAAGTAATACTTAACATCAATTGGCAATGAGTTTTCCAACACATATAATGGATCTTCGGATTTTTCATAGTTCTTATCACTAGAAGTCTTGATTATCACATAAGCAACTCTATCACCTAATGTAGGAGCTGAACCCGCATCTCTCTTTCTCATACGTTCTGCTAATTCAACGTGTGCTTGTTTAGCAGCATAGTCATGTTTTGTGAATGCCTTCGTGATGACCAACTGTGACAAATCCACTCTATTTTGTAATAAATCAGCAATTGTTTGTTTGACGAATCGTTGGGCCTTTTCGACATCTCTGTCTTCAAGAATGAAATCTAAGACTTTGGTAATGACATTTTGGACCAATCTACAGTTATCTCTTCTGACAGTTTCAATACCCTTGGTGTCCATTTTATCTGGTTTGTTTGGATTGGTCCAATATAAACCAGCATACCTCTTTTTATTAATCAAAAGATATGGGAAATAAACCTTTTCAAACTCTAATTTTATAGGACTTTTAAATTTGGTTGACACATAATTAGCAGCTTCTTCTCCTAGCTTCATACATGTTTCAATATCTGGATGTCCAAATTTAACCATGACAGAATCTGTATCACCATAAATAACTTGAGCATCATATTTCTGACCATTAGCTTTAGTATAATAATTTTGAACTTCATTTTTTGTTTGTTCAATCATTTCTCTACCGAAGGCAGTAGTAGAAGATGAAATAGCCAAACAAGGTAACTTACCAATAGTAGCACCAGTAAAACCATAGACAGAGTTGGCAGAAATCTTCAATGCCAATTGTCTACCATTCAAAACATCTCTCTTGAATGGATCAGTTTCTTTCTTTAAATCAGTCTTAGCCTTCTTTCTAGCAGTCAACAATTCATTCAAAATGGTAGGCAATATACCTTTTCTCTTGGTATCTTTGACGAAATAATCTCCATTTGGTGTTTTGGTATAATCATCTTCTGTCAAACCAAAGGTTTTAATTGTTTGAGCATTCAATAAAGTTGTGTAACATAAATTATGAGCCATCATAATCGAAGGATACAAAGAACTGAAATCCAAAGTTGCAATTGGTACATCGTAATAGCCCCTTGATGGTTCAATAACAGTAGCACCTTCATATTCTTCATTAGTACCTTCACTTTTCATGTTAGGAATAATAATATCATCTTCCAAACACTTTCTAAACAATTGAGATATAACCTTAATTTGTTGACCTCTGGAAAGTAAATAGGAAAATGGAACACCTGTGACTCTGGCCATTTCTGTATAATTAACTAACGTCATAAGTTTATCCAATAATCTCATTGGCAAATATGCATCCTTCAAACAATAAACTGCCAATCTTCTTCTTGTATTCCTGTCACCATTTTGTAAATCAGTAATAATCGAATGTTGCACATCTTCTTTCTGCTCCCCTAGGAAATGGGCCGACACAGAGTTCAATGTATAAGATCTCAACTTATATTCTCTTTGAATAAATTGTAATAGATCCAATTGCATTCTACCATCGATATTAACAACCTTATTTTCTCTGGTTCCATAAGCTCTAGAACTGAACACAGCATCTTTGATTTCTTGCTTGACATTTCTAAGTCTTCCAAAGAATGGGAAATTTCTTAAACCTAAAGCTTTGGCTCTATCTATCAAATATGGAATATCGAAATTAGCAGTATTATAACCGATAATAACATCAGGATCCACCTTATTGACAAAATCCTTCCATTTAATTAACATCTCTTCTTCAGTGACATTTTCAAAGATTTGGGAACCAATAATAGATGCACAAGTATTCACAGTGAAAACATTACGAACAAATGGTCTAGTATCTCCTAGCTTCAGGACTACATTAGCAATTTGAATAACAGGATCATGCTCAGCTTCTGGGAAAATACCCTTTCTACCAGCACATTCAATATCAAATGATAAAATACGGAGAGGAGCCATTTTTAACCAATCTCCTTCTGATGGGTGTGAAATTAAGTCTTTGTAGTTTATAGAACATTCTACTTGACAAGAAGATATTCTCAGATGTTCATCAATCATAGTGTATTTACCCTTAGGAATAGTCATCCATGACATACCTGTAATCTTACAGTCAACCATTAAACGTAACAAGAAGTTAATATTGTCATAAGTAACATTTTGTGGTGGGAATAAGTTTTCAAACCTTACTTCTCCTCTTTCAAAACCAGTTCTAACTTTTGAAATATTTTTATTACAGAAGATCTTGAAAAATGGACTCTTGGTACTATTGTTGAAGCCCCAGATCGATTCCTTAAGGTATATTTCGATATCTTGAATTCCGTCGTAGTTTGCCTTTAAGTAATTTGTGAACTGATTCATATGTTGATCCTTGGAGAAGCCTCTTGGAACAGGAACGTATAAGTAGTGAGTGAATCCAGTGACATTACAAAGAACTGAATGACCTTCTTGGGTTATACCAAAGAATCTCGCCTCTGTAGTATCACCATTATTATATTCTTCTGCATCCAACTGTTGAAAGGTGATGTCAACATCATTGGGATCGAACTCCTTCAATTCCGGTCTATCCCAGGATTGATCTTCTTCACTACCAATCTCACGAGCATGTTGGGTCATATCCAATAACTCTCTCTCGAACTCAGATGGTTCTTCTCCACCATTTGGCCTTCTTACTTTCTTTAATAATTGCTCTTGTGATATTGAGATTTCTACCTGAGAAGATGATATGCTTTGTGAAACAGGCGGTAAGGAATGTGCCTGATCCTGGCCCTCATGTGCTCTCTTGATTTGTGACATGATGGTAATGTGAAAGTAATGAAAAGTTAGGTGATGTATGATTAGTATTCAAAAACGCGTGTGGAGTAGAATCGCGTAACTACACTAAATATTATGTAAGCCGGGATGACATACTGCATATGGAAATGTTACAACCTACCATATTGCAGTAATTACCAACATTAACCAGTTTATACTAGTATAGTTATGGCTACTGTTGGTAAGGTGATAGGATATATAGTTAATGTTTAAAATCACATCTACGATGCTTTTTCTTTAATTAATTAACTTTTTTAATAAGTGGGGTGTTCCATATAAAATCTATCCATTATTATTTAACTCTATAATCATAATTACCAACCTCTGGCTGGGACCCAAATGTCAGAGACAACATCTTTGCTATCCACAATGAAGAACCATGGATGGGCAGCAGCAGTGATACATGAGTGTTGTGGGATTAATCTGACACGAGTGTCAATTGGCAAGAATTCGGTCTTCTTAGAACCATCTAATGGAACCAAGATACCATGTTCTTGAGAAAGCCTTCCAACAATCCAGTTTTCGTAACCTTTTGGCTCAAAAACTCTAGCATTACCAGGAACTTGACCACTCTCTCTAGCTAAAGCAATGACACCAGCATTAATAAGTTGTTCACCAGGACCAACATCACCTCTACCTGGATACGTAGAAAGAACATCAGCGATCAAAGTGAGAGAAACATCATCTTCAGTGACACATCCAGTGGCCACTTGTTGAATATCCAAACATGGATAGTTACCAGCGTGCAATTCCAATTTTGCAGCTAATCCATCTTTGAATTTTGCAGACAATTCTTCCTTTGTAAGCAATTCTGAAGCATGGGCAGTTGGGGTTGCACCAACAGAGATGTGCAAGGACAAAGATGGATCGATCTTGATAGCAGCAGCAGCAGCAGAATTAGCAGCAGTGATTTCCTGGAGCAAGTAATCCTTAGCCTTTTTACCAGAGTCTGACGCATAAGAGTGACCAGCATGACAGTAGAAACCGTAAACTTCAATATTTTGTTTGGTTCTGTCATCTTTTAAGAGTTTGTGGAGTAAATCATCCAATGGTTGAGTGTCATTAATCACACCAGCTCTGTGGGTACCCATATCAATCTTGACATAGACAGACCACTTCTTGGTACCAGGATTGAGTTCATTGAATTCAGACAAGGTGTCCAATTGCTTGACATTGTCAAGCATAAGTCTCAATTTTGGAATCCTGTTAGCAATATCTGCCAATTCTGTCAATCTAGACCTGACAACTGGTAAACTGAAAAGAATATCAGAGACCAAGCCTTGTTCAACCAAAGGTAGAACATGCCATGCTTCTCTGGTAGTAGAAACAACCAATCTATCAGTCTTATATTGACCAGATCCCAATTGCAACATAGTACCTTCGTAGGTCTTGTGAGTCTTGATATGGGCTCTGAAATCCACTCCCAATTTGTGGGAGTTGAGAAGCATCTTTTCACAATTAGCCTTGAACTTACCTTCATCAATAACCACTGATGGTGTTGGTAATTCAGAGATATGCTTTCCTTTGTACTGATTAAGCACATCTTGCTTGTTAGGCAAAGGGTTCAAATTGGAGGGATATGACATTCTGTTGGAAGTAATTGAGGTAGTCAGCTAGAGAAAATTGTTGGTTTTGGTCAGCTCAGATCAAGTGATCCATTTATAGACCAAATCACTGATTGGAGGTGGGGACAATAACTTACAAGTCCGTGCCAAAAACGGTATGAGCGCTTATTCATGCATGATACCCTGAAGTGAGTGAGTGATTTTTTTTTTTCTTGTCCCCACAAAACCTCCACAAAATCTGGTACTCCCTCCACCAAGATCTAGCATTATATGAGTCTCAAGTTCTCTCGAACTCCCTCCACCTTTGGTTTAATTCTCGGATAGAACAGGCGATGAACTGATAACCACTTATAGTTGTTGTTTAACCGTTAACACTATTGTGGGGAAGATTCAAGGTATTTATCCGAATTGCTCCAACTATAAGTACCTAAGATAACGCAATTACATTCAATTGACTTAGTACATAACAACGTAACCTTTACATCACCATTTCCCACAATCATGTATACTCTTCAACCTGATCATAGTTTCACTGGTGGTGTTCCATCAAAACCACATCAATTGGATCCATCCGTGGTTGACAAGTTAGACCCTGTTTACAAGAAGTTCTTTGCTGAACACTTGGCTAACAATTCTAACATTCTTTATACTCACAGGGTTCCATTAGCTGAAATTAGAGCCAGTGGAAATGTTATACCAGGTCAACGTCCATTGGTTGAAATGAAGGAAACTTATGACATTCAAATCCCTAGAAAGTATACTGACGGTCCTTCTATTGCTGCTAGGGTGTTTGTCCCAAAGACCACTCCACCTGCTGCTGGCCTTCCTGCTTACTTATGGTTTCATGGAGGTGGTCATGTTCTTGGAAATATTACCACCGAGAACTCGTACTGTTCTCACATGGCCGAAGATGCTAATTGCGTAGTTGTCAGTGTTGACTATAGATTAGCACCTGAAGATCCATTCCCTGCAGCTCCAAATGATGCTTTTGAATCCTTGGTCTGGCTTTTCACAGAAGGACCAAATGCTTTGAAGATTGACATTAACAAGATTGCCGTTGGTGGCTCTTCTGCTGGTGGAAACTTGGCTGCTGTTGCATCTCACAAGTTTGTTAATTCTGAAGTTGCAAAAACTCTTCCTTCTTTGAAGTTGCAAATCTTGGTGGTTCCAGTAACTGACTGTACTGCTTTACCAGAAAACACTCAATCTTGGAAGGAATACGAATTGACTCCTCAATTACCTGCTGAAAAGATGCTTTGGTATAGAGCCTTATACTTACCAAATGGTGAGTTTGAAAACCCAGAAGCTTCTCCATTGTTCTACTCTGACGAAAGTTTCAAGAAGAACCCACCAGCTGTTGTTTGTGTAGCTGGCTGTGATGTTTTGAAGTCCGAAGGTTTAAAGTATGCTGATAAGTTGAAGAAGAACGGAATTGATGTGGTTGCTAATGAATACAAGGGTTGTCCGCATCCAGTTATGGCCATGGATGCTGTTTTGGAACAAGGTATTCAATTGCTCAAGTCCAACTCTGATTCTTTGAACAAAGCATTTGCATGAGGTATCCCAAGAAATTGAACCTAATTTTGATTTTATGGGGGTAATTGCCCCTCTTATAGTGGCCGTTTATAGCCTTTTATGATTATAGATCCAACTAGTGTCGCTGAAATTTTTTTAGGTAATCACTTGTCAGCATAGCTAGAACATGATTTACCCCGAATTTAGATAGAATAATACAACTTTTAGCAATAATTAAACCGATCATGTAGAGCACCATGAATAAATCTATACTGTAGTAGTCAAAAAAGGTATTTCGTTAATCATCTCGCTGCTCCAGAAGTACAGCTTTTAATGGTGCGTTTATGGTATTAATAAACAACTACATTTATTTTCAATAAAAAGACAATAAAATTAAACATATATATTACAACTAAAAAAATGCTTTTCAGTGAAAAGTTTGGCCTTTGGTCATGTATAACCAATTGAATGATTTTGCTAGTCATTCTTGGAACTGACAAACTCACAAATCGCCTCAATCGCTTATTCTGATGTTTTGTTTCATTAAACATATATTAAACGGTAAATGTCAAACATGACTAGACATCAATTCACCAAAATAAAACCTAGAGCACAATTATTATGATGATTTTTTTTAATTCATTCTTTAAACAATTATAAGTGATATTCTTATTACATAACCCAAAGTTAAAAGAAGAAACAACCATCGACAACGTCGTGACAAGAGACTTGGTAGCTCAAGACCAGCTAATAGTGAGCATACCAAGGATTATTAATCATGAGAGCATAGGGGTAAATGAAAATGAAACCTAATCTATTTGCTCAATCTTATTGACTGGCTCGTCAATATCCATGACATCAATATTTCCATCCGCCTTGTAGCTTGCATAAGATAAAATTCTGCTTTCGGTGATGGATTTGTTGTTCATTGATAATTGACCCGGTCTAGTGGCTCCGCCATTAATTTGATCATTGGAATTGGTCTTTCTAATTTTTGGTGGTCCTTGAACTCCAGAATTGAAAAGATCTATAGTTGGAATTGGTGGAGTAGAACATGTAGAATTAGTGCCTCCAGTTCCTGTTCCATTGTTACTGCTTCCCACAAAGCCAACTGGAGTATTCACTGAAGTACTACTAGGACTAGACATGCTCAATAAATTAGGATGAACATTATGTTCATTCTTTATAGCTCCCTTTTTCAAGTTCTTGGCAAAATCAGATGTTCTGTTGCTGTTATTTTGCTTCGATAATTCCTTTAATTGGTTGATATTATGCACACATTTATTAATGGTTTGCATCAATAACTTAGGTTTCAATGGTTTAGAAACATAATCATCCATACCCTTCGCTAAGGACTTTTCACGATCTCCCAACATCGCATGGGCTGTTAATGCAATAATTGGAGTTCTGAAACTTAATGAGTCAATTGGATTGGATTTCTTTTCCCATTGTCTGATCTTTTCAGTGGCTTCGAAACCACCCATAACAGGCATTTGAACATCCATCAACACAACATCATACTTGTTCTTCTTGATGGCTTCGTAGGCTTCCAACCCATTTTCAACAACTTCGACTTGATGACCTTGCTTCTCCAAAATTCTGACAGCCAACTTTTGATTAACCAAGTTATCTTCAGCCAACAAGACTCTGTAGCTAACAGACTCATCAGAGTTTTGAGAAATTGATCTAGATTCTAATGCAGGTATTATGGCACTTGCCAAATCAGTAATAGTACATGGAGTATTTCCGTAAGAGGAAATACCTAAATCAATACATACTCTCATGTTCAACTCAGGAATAGAATGGTGAAGTAAAACTAATGGAATGTATTTAACTTCTGGAAGTAATCTTAAGTTCTTGGCAGTTTCAATAGAATCAATCATAATAATATCATACTTAACTGGTTCGGTCAAGTTAGCATCATTAATATCTCTCACGATGATAGGGTTTAATCCTAATTCAACAATTCCATTGTTAATTTCAGCAAGCTCTTCATCTGTGTGTTCAGTGGATACGAATAAAATGTGATGAGAGCTGAATGGCAATAATTGTTCCGTTTGTCTGGTGTATCTAATATTAGATGGGGCAACACTAACAGTGAAGTAGAAATTAGAACCATTACCATAATCAGATGTAACCCAAATCTCACCACCCATTAAGTGAATCAATTGTTTGGAGATAGATAAACCTAAACCAGTACCACCGAACTTTCTAGTTGTAGAACCATCAGCTTGACAGAAAGTATCGAAAATAAGACCAAGCTTATCCTTTTCAATACCAATACCAGTATCACTAACACAAACCTCTAAAAGTAATTTATCAGTTTCTTCTTCAACAATTCTAGTAGATTTTTTAACGCTAACACTAACCTTACCTTGTTTGGTAAATTTGATAGCGTTACCAGCCAAATTCAAAATAACTTGACGTAATCTGAAAGAATCACCAATCAAGTTATCAGGGAAAGAGGAGTCACATTGATAAGTTAAGTCTAAAGATTTTTCAATGGCTTTAACGGCCAAAGTCTTCAAAGCTCCGAAAACAGTACCTCTTAAAGAGAAATCAATTTGTTCAACTGTCATTCTGTTAGCTTCAATCTTAGAAATATCCAAAATATCATCAATAATTGTCAAAAGAGAATTTGCTAAGTTATGAACAATAGACAACATTTCTCTTTGGTATTGGGTCAATTCAGTATCGAGAGATAATTGAGTCATACCAATGATACCGTTCAATGGTGTTCTAATTTCATGGGACATGTTAGCCAAGAATTCGGATTTAGCGCTATTAGCCAACTCGGCCGCTTCTCTTGCAGCAGTGTTTCTTTGAATAGATTCTCTCAAATTCAACACCATCTGATTAATCTTTGTCTTCAAGGCATCCATTTCACCACTCGCTTCAACAGTGATAAATCTTGTGAAATCACCATCAGTTGCAGCAGCAGTAATTTGAGCGAAAGCTCTCACTTGAGAAGTCAAGTTAGAAGCCATAGTATTGACATTAGAAGTAATTTCTTTCCATAGACCATCGACATCACTGACTTGGGCTTGAATACCTAATTTACCATTAATACCGACATCACGAGCAACCTTAGACACTTCAGAAGCGAACAATTGTAAAGAGTCCACCATCTTATTGATAGTATTCTTTAACTGTAAAATTTCACCTTGAGCATGAACATCAATCTTTTGAGATAAATCACCATGAGCGACAGCGGTAGTGACCGTTGCAATAGATCTGACTTGATTCGTCAAATTCGTCGCCATTAGATTGACATTCTCTGTCACTGCTTTCCAAGCACCTTCAACATCCTGAACATTAGCTTGACCGCCTAGAATACCTAGAGTACCGACTTCTCTTGATAATGTAGTAACCTCTAGCGCGAAATTTTGTAATCGATCCACCATCTGGTTAATAGTCAATTTCAAATTCAAAATTTCACCTTTACAATCAGCAGTAACCTTTTTCGATAAATCACCTTTGGCGACAGCAGTAGTAACATTAGCAATATTTCTGACTTGAGTTGTTAAATTCAAAGCCATAGCATTCACATTATCAGTCAATTCCTTCCAAATACCTTCAACATTTTCAATAAAAGCTTGTCCTCCTAAAATACCTAAAACACCGACATCACGGGCCACTTTGGACACTTCAAAAGCAAAAGTTCTTAATTGATCCACCATTGTATTAATAGTCATTTGTAATTGTAAAATTTCACCTTGTGCATGGACATTAATTTTTCTAGATAAATCACCTCTAGCCACAGCTCTAGTCACATCAGCAATTTCTCTGACTTGATTAGTCAAGTTCAAAGCCATGATATTCACATTATCAGTTAAAGATCTCCAGATACCAACAGAACCTTCGTTCTTAGCTTGACCACCTAATTCACCATTAGCCACTTCAGTAGCAACTTTAGTGACTTCATTGGCGAAAGCTTGTAATTGGTCCATCATAGTATTAATAGTAATTTTAACTTTCAAAATTTCAGGATCCGATTCGACAGTGTGGATTTCAACTTTTTTAGATAAATCACCCATGGCAACAGAAATAACAACAGTACCAATTTCACTCAAAGCTTGCTTGAAAGCTTTATTTGCAGTCTTGGAAGTATCTAATTCAGTAGTGACATTTTCAATAAGTACATCTTGTTGTTTTATATGATTTAAAAGATCATTTCGTATGGCATCACCCCTTTCTTTGAAAAGAACAGGATCCTCAAGGATCTTCAAAAGCTCTGCAGAGTCCATAGATTGAGTGTAACTTGACTCCTTTTCGATTAGATCTGGAATGAGTTCGTCCTCTGTTGACACCTTTTGTTTCTTAGTAGAAGGCGTAATGTTGGAAACGATTATTGTAATAAGGAGTTTAGGGAGAGTGAGTATTATTAGATTAGAGACCGGTCGATCTGCTTTAAATGGCCTCGATTAGATCAATATAATGTTTGTTTCAGTGATTATAATTAATCGAAACAACAGTCTCCTCAAGATTGGATATTGCCTTCCTGTTTTGTCTCCGCTTCAAAAGAGAAAGTGACTTTTGGAATCCAGTAATTGGTAATATGTGAAAACGGGTGTGGGATGATCCGTTTCTAGCAGTTTTATGCAGTTTGTAGTAGTTTTACCGACTGGTACAGAAGTCTTATTTCTCAAACAAGTGGACTAGTTGGACAAAGGAAGGTGGTATGTTATGGATGTGTAATCCACTAATAGTGAGAGAGTCTGTGGCACGAGTTAACGGTGGTCGTGTGTGTGACTATTGTGCTGTCCCCCTAAAAATGCGATTGTTTACCAGTTCATTAACAAAGGAAAAGAAATTACATGTAAGGTACTGGAGGATAAATTACGAAAAAGACTTCATTAAAAAATAATACAGAATGTTGGAGGAGAGAGGATTAAAATTGCACTCGTTGAGTTTTAAAAGACTGGTTTTGACCCTTTTAGGAGTGAGGATCTAGTAATTTGGATTATGACGTAACCGAAGGCGTAAGAACGCTTATTTGATGAGGAGTAAATAAAACCTGTACAGTAAATAGTTTAAAAATTGTACAAGTGAAAAAAAAAAAAAAAAACTCTATACCAGTCCAAGCCATCAATACTTATTGATTATTACAGTTTGTACTGTGCCTGCTACTGTAGAGCTGGGTGTTTTGAGGAAATTGTGAGCAATGACGTAATAAATTGCCAAGTCAAGTTTTTCGCACATGCATATTAACCTGGTTGGTTTTTTTTTTTTTTTGACTAAGCCAGTAAAGAAGAAGAAACCGGATAATAATGTGAAATAATAATATATCCCTAAAATTAGCCTATAGAGATCCCACCAGATTTAATATATTCTTGGTAAGTAGCTATAAATAGTATGTTGATGGCTTCATCTAGTCTTGAAGATTTGCCTTCTTTGAAAGGGTCATCATCTACTATTCAAAAAGAGAAGGTTTGTTACTCAACATAAATCGATGTTAAAAGGTAAATCGGCATAATGCCTATAATTCAAGGGTTTGGTTACTTGTCACTATAGTAACTATGCACGACACTATATTGACAAGTGGACAATTCTCTTTTATACAAATTAACTGTTGTCCCTGCGACTATTTGATTGTGAATAATTGATGATTTTGAGCTTTAGCTGACACTCAAACTCACCAAGAGTCCTGACTTTACTTACTGACATTCAATTCATGTTATAATTGCAAAGAATCATTTACGAACCAAGTTGACATAATCTCAATAACAAAATTTTGACTGTTTGAAATGGCTTGACATGCAAAAAGCACCAGATTATTTTTAGAATCATCTCATTAATTTAAACTAAAATCGGGGTTTGTAAGCTGAAACAGAAATAATAAAGTAATGAAACAACTTCTATTTAATGTCCTTACGACTTTTAGTAGTTAGGCTGATTAATTTCAAAAGTCTATACGTGTCTTGTGAAGGTATTGCATGCTAACATTATTCTCTTGTAAGTACATATCTATACCCTAGTAACAGAATGGAACTATGAAATAAAACTATTGCTTCTTTATTTGATCTATAGTTGTCTGGGTGATAAGATTCAAAAAATACGAAAAATAGACTTTAGCGATCCATCTAATGTAGGTCACGTCTATCTTTTCTGACATATTGAGTACAAACATTCCATCTGACTTCCTTACATTTTAATTTTTGTCTTTTTGGTACCGCTCTTCACAGTAATACAAAGACCATTTTGCTAGATGGCTGAAAAAGGGAGTTTGTAACAGGATGTCTCTTAAAACATTGGAAGGAAGGAAGTAAATCATCAATTCAGTATTAAAACCAAAAATAGAAGATCAGTCAATGTTTGTATAAGTTTCGCTGATTGGCGCAATTCAAGTTACATTTTTAAACAGTTGAAAACTGGATAAAAACTCGATGCTAAATAGGAAGGAATCAGGAATTCAATTAGCAAAGACTGTACATGGAAAACCATGTAAGAATCTTTATCCTTTTCAGAGCTGTGTACTACTGAACATTGAATCATAACAGAAATTAGCCTGGCTAGCTCAATGGCTAGAGCGTTTGACTTTTATGAAATTTGTTCTTAAAAGGTATCAAAAGGTTGCGGGTTCGACCCCCGCGTCGGGCTTTGTTTTTAACTCTTATCCAATTTGGTTTTTTTTCCCATATATTAAAGGTATGTTTGTTGCTAGTGAACTATATAGAACTAAAGAGAAGCTAGAGTCAATTGTTATATATTTATTAATTAAATTAATTTAAGTTAAGTTAGATCAAGCCCAATTTTTGTAAAGTTAAACAATGTGGCATTGGCATATTTTCAGCCTTTCTCAATTTATCGAAATCGGTTGAGAACCATCCATGAGCATCTTCGATCATTTGGTCCTTCAAAAGCTGCTCTCTTGAACATTTAGATCTCGTGTCCTGTACGTATAATTGTTCAACTTTTGTATCAATATTTTTCAATTGTTTGTTAGATAAATTCTTTTTCTTTATATAACTTTCTGACACATAGAATGGAATTTTATATCTTGGAGTTTTTCTTTCTGAGGTAAGATGTCTTGTACGTTCGAATGAATAATCTGGAACTGAAGAATTATCAGAAAATAATGCGGAGAATAATGGGATCAAAAGAAATAATAAGATTGGGATTAATTGTTTTAAGGTTTCATAGGTAGAAAGATCCGCTGGATTTTGGGGACGTGCTCCTTGACGTTGATGGTGAGTATGTTGATGTCTTTGTCTTTGTCTCATGAATGGATCACCACCAAATGATTGAAATGTAAATCCATTATTTCCAAATGCAAATGTTGGACCAGAAGCACCACCACCGAAGAAAAGATTAAAAAGATCTTCATCGAAAGGGGTGCCACCAGCAGATTGAAAAGAAGTGAATGGTGAACCTCCACCTCTTGCAAATGGACTTGCAGCTGAAGCTGACCCACTACCTCCAAATCTTGAATCGGGGTCTGATCCTGTTTGATCATAAATACTCTTTTTAGATGTATCACTTAACACTCCCCATGCCTTGTTAATAATCTTAAACGCTTCCAGGGCCCGAGGATGTGAATTTTTATCTGGGTGACATTTGATGGCAAGTTTACGATATGACTTTTTGATTTCTGTTTCTCCTGCTGTCCTTTCCACTTCTAATATTTCATAAAATTGGTCTGGTTTATATGAAAGAACCTTCAATACTATTTTCTCTTGGTCCGCTGTATATGATGACATTGTGGAGATTTTAATTCTAATGAGCTGGTTCTAATCTATGAACTTAACAATAAAATCGAGATTTATATTTAATTTCGCCACGTTTATATCAATACTTATGGACCTTCTTCTAAACAGTTGTTGGTATGCCTTACTTGATTCCAGGAATGAATACAAGGTACAAGGATAAGTGGAGAATCTAGGAAGGTGGTAGTGATAATTTCCAACAGTCTCGCTCCAAAAATGCTCTGTTGTCTCGTAGAATATTACAGAACAAATTCGACTCCATACAAAGGAGATAATCTATTGGTGAGCGCACGACCTGTGCTTTTTTGGTGGGGATTCTTCTAAATCACAAGATTTGATAAGTTTAAAGGCAAAATAAATGAATGGAGATGATTGGACTTGATCCACTCTAAACTATTGAAGTAATTTAGCATCTTTACATCCAATTAAAATCACTTCTCGAAAAATTAACATAAAAAATTGGGGCGAGCTGGGAATTGAACCCAGGGCCTCTCGCATGTTTGTAGTTATCAATTCAGTAAACCAAATCATTACCCAAAGCGAGAATCATACCACTAGACCACACGCCCATTTAGATTGTCATTGGACTTCTGGGGTTTGACGGACCATCTTTATTTTTTGATAATTTAAGATCATTATTGTATAATAATAGTGTCTTAACGTGCATTCACTAGTAACTTATTCATATATTTCATAAAGGATGATATGAATCGAATAAACGGTTCAAAATAGCTGTTCTTCACATTTCAATAATTGTTTAAATTTACAAATTTTAGAAGTTATTGGAAAGTAGCGAAGTTTAAAATTGTAATGAGAGTAGCATCTCTTAGCTTCCTAAAATCTCGCAATTTGAGCAGTCATATAGTTCCAAGCTCCTAAATAAGTTAGTTTACTATTTCATTCGAGGTTTTTTACTATTTCATTCGAGGTTTTTTACTCTTTCAATTTCCATTCGAAAATATATCACATTATTGAGATCATACTTCTTCCTAACATGGAAAAATTTCCAGCACACAGCAAGTTACAAATGACGGAGATGCAATGCAATTTTCAAAATTATTTCTTTTTAGCTTTGTGGGAAAGTGTTTCAAGTAACAAATTTCGCCAAATTACCTGTTTACATCTTCCAAATCAATTGAAGTCAAACAATTTAGTCAACAGAAGAGTGATCTAATGTTTATACATCTGATTCTTTTTTTAAATATCCTACTCCTTCTTCTACATGGGCTCTTGAACTGTACCAGGTGCTTACTGGATTAGACGAGGTTAGCGAACAAACTATTTTTAGTGCGTGTTTATATTGGTACCTTTTAATAATGAAAATATTTTCAAAATCAGGGGTTTTTGCATCCTTCAGCAGCACAACTCCCAAAATGAGCTTCCAACGCAAGAAGCTCTGGATCATAGTAGCTTCGAAGTCTTTTTGAGTTGAGCTCTACTTTATTATGGTCTAGATAGTTTCGTAGACCAAAAAAAACACGGACAATAAATTTGTGATGTGTAGAGGCTCCTAATCAGATGTCCACCAGTGCACAAGTTTATTAACTGGAAAAATTGCCCTTTAGAAACCATGAAAACTTAAAGACAACAAGTTATGTTCCGGATACCATTTAGAAGAACATACACAGATCTTGTAAGCTCACTTTCCGTTCTATAATACTTTCCCTCTGACACCTAACTTCCTCAGTTGGCTTTAATTTAACTAGATAGGGAATAAGTTCGAGAAAAACAAACATCGCGAATGATTTGGAACCCTTCTTCAAAAGCAAGTAATAATGTATGGTGTTGCCTTTTTTAGTAAACTAGGAGTGATCTAGACATAAACTTCAAATCTCAGTCAGAAAAATTGTTTATGCTGCCCCATTTGGTGAAAAAGGAGGCAGTGTAAGTATATAAACTGTTGCATTTTCTTTGATCTAAAATAGTCAATCTAATAATGTACTTTTCAAGTTTGGTGTCCGGGTTCTTGTTGGCGACTTTGACGCTGGCTATATCTTGTGATAGTAAAAATCAATGTCCAGAGGATAAACCATGTTGTTCTCAATATGGTGAATGTGGTACTGGATCATACTGTGTCAATGGTTGCAATATTAAAAATTCTTATAATTTAACTTCCTGTTTACCAGTCCCCAGAATGGAATCTTTTGACACTACCTTTGATTCCAAAAAGAAAATGAAATTACAAACTGAATATTTAGGTAACTCATCTGAAACTGATTGGTTATATTCTGGTTGGGTTGATATCAATGATGATTCTTTATTAATTGAAATGCCTAAGAATTCTGGTGGTTCTGTAGTTTCTTCTACTAAATACTTATGGTACGGAAGAATTAGTGCCACTTTAAAAACTTCTCATTTACCTGGTGTTGTTACTTCATTTATTCTTTATTCTGATGTTGAAGATGAAATTGATTTCGAATTCGTTGGTAACAACATGACCAATGCTCAAACTAATTTCTACTCCCAAGGTGCTTTGGATTACACGAAATCAAAAGGTTACGGAACTTCTGACACCAAAGAAAACTGGCATACTTATGAAATTGACTGGCAAGAAGACCACATCGACTGGTACTTAGATGGTGACAAGGTCAGAACTCTAAGTAAAAAAGAAACCTGGAATGACACTTCTAAGAAATACTCTTACCCACAAACTCCATCCAGAATTCAAATGTCTCTTTGGCCAGGTGGTAATGAAACCAATGAGCAAGGTACTATTGAATGGGCCGGTGGTAAGATAGATTGGGATGCTGATGATATTAAGAAGAATGGTTACTACTATGCGTACTTGAAGAACGTAACTGTTAAAGCCTATGATTTACCAGACAACGTTGGCCATTCTCACAAGGGTAAGAACAGTTCCGATTATAACGCTTATATTTACAATGACACTTCAGGATGGGCTGATACTATTATGGTTACCAATGAAGGTACCATTTTAGGTGACGAAAAGGGTGTTGGATTTAAGAAGGACCTCAAGAAGTCATCATCTTCTCATTCGTCTTCTAAGACATCCAGCTCTTCTAAGTCTACTTCCAAGGGCTCTAAATCCGACTCAAAAAGTTCATCTACTGGTTCAGATGACTCCGATTCTGATTCCAAGTCTACCTCTAATTCCAACTCCAACTCCAACTCCAACTCCAATTCAGAATCCAATTCAGGATCCAATTCAGACCCTGATTCTGGATCGAATGATGATTCTTTCTCTCAAGGCGGAGACGATGATTCTAATTCCGGATCCGGTTCCAACTCTTCTGGTTCTTCGTCTTCAAATGGAAGCTCTACTATTGCTTTTTCATGGAAAAAATTGGCTGGTATCATGTGTGCGATAGGTGTGGGATTTATTTCATTTTTAATTTGATAAAGTCAAGGATAAACATTCAAAGTACTTGGCTTTATTTTTAATGGCTGAGTCATAATTCTTCTTGAATCAAATAATGAGCAAGTATTAAATAAACCACTGATATAGATGATTTGGTAATGAAATTATTCACAAACAATATATATCATCCGCAGGAGTATAAAATGATAATTATCTAACATCATAATAAGAAAAAAATGGGACTAGCAAACCACCTTTAAGTATATTAATTCAGTTGTTCAGCAGTTAATCACTCGATTTAAAATACTATTTGAAAAGAAACATCCTAGCATCGGTATAATTATCTAGAATGCTTCTTTTCTTTCCAAAGGTTGATAGTCCACAAGTTCCAAAGTATTAAATAAAGTACAAAAATTGATACATTGATGTAATTGAGTGAACGGTTATTGTATTTGGATGTTAGGTGGTTGGAGAAGCTCTTTATGGCAACGAAGGCTCATATGTATCATTTTTCCTAAGTAACTTGGTAAACAATAAACTTCCACGAGTTTAATTCATCTTTAACCAATTTGGCACAGAAAAGTTTCTAAATAACTCTGTATCAAAAATTGGTATATAGGGCTTTAAAGGAAATAATTAAGTATTCTAAGGATATATTTTACTCAAAAACACATGGCTCATTACTCTCATTTATGATCTCACTAGTAAAAAATTTTAGCACCCTAGGAGTTATGGTAAAACTACAAAAAACCCCAATTCGCTGGGGTTTTGAATTGACCCCCAAAATTCATCCTATTTGCATTTGATTCGGGTGAGAATTATCTTCCAGACTCTTTAATAGGAGGATGGTTATTAAGGTTATGTGCCTCATGACAACATTGTGATGTTAGATTGCATGAGCAATTTGTATTAACGGTTGCGATATCACCAATCTTAGGAATCTTTTGATCTGATTATTTGGTGTATCGCATTACCAGTTGATCTGTACATTTTAAGTCTATTCCTATGCTTTTACATCACAAATGACACTAGGATACGCAATGTTCGCCTAATAAATCATTAAGTATTTTATCTTAATATTCGTCGCCTAGCAGACAATTAATAAAAGGATAATTGATGAATTAAGAAATCAACTCTTGGTTTGTTGTAAGGTTCGGTATAACTTGACTTTGCAACCACGTAGGAGCGATAAATCCGACCAATGCAAAATATTAGGCATACGGAGACTGGGAATAGGTGTAAGAGATCATGTAGATAAAACCTTTGGCCAAGTATTACCATACAAATCATTTTACTATAAATACTGGTGGTTTCCAGAGTAATCTTCTCCTTCATCAATTAACAAATATCAATCAATTCAAAATGCCAAACTGTGCTTCCTGTTCTAAATGCAAATCCTGTTCTACCTGCAAGTCTTGTACTCCAGCTAAGTGTGCTTGTGCCGGTGTTTGCAAGAAGTAATCTAAGTATTCGATGTTGCTTACTTGACAATTTAACAGAGCTGTGCTCCCGCCTAGGGCGGTCTATTTAGTTAACACTACTTGTTTTTTTTTATAGGTGTTAATATATGATTATTGATTATAACCTAGAAATGTAAAAATTCCTTGAAGGGAGAAGTTGATGTGGAAAATAATTCAACATAACCAGATGGGAAAGATTATAGTGTTGTGTTCTTGTTGGGTGTATACGCATGCCTTGTTATTCTGCATGTAAATATTATGACTGCAAAATTGAACATTCGCTCTCGGGACTTATACACAATTCAGCTATTGTTCGTAATTTATTCAGGGGTATAGTTTGGACTCTAATAAGAGGTATTGATGATTGCCCAATCATATGTATATTATTGTCGTTACTCACTGATCTGTTATTGGATAATCAAAAATTGTAACACTACACCTTTATGGATTGATGTAACGTAGTGTACCAAGGAAATTGCTTAGTGTATCCTTGTCTGTCTACACAAGTGGGTAATCCCCGTATTCTCCACTTATTGTTCATGATTTCCCGTGCTAGTATGATGTCATTAATCCCTGAATTTGGACATAGTATTGGCTGAAGATTATTTATCATAACCATATATAGTATTTCCAAGTAGTCGGTGATATCGGCCTACTCAGGGGGTTAGTTCCGACGTATTGTATCAATTGTTGACTACTGTGTGGGATTATCAATCTGTTATACAATAGAATGGAACTAAACTAACGACCCAAAGTGCCTATCTGGTCTCACCTAAATGGATGTTATAACCGAAATCACTTAGAGACAATTTAAACTTTTGTTGCGATAGTTACAGAACTATTAGTATATATATATATATATATAATCAACCACATCGTTTATGAATTTATTAATACTAACAATTTACTAATACTTTGGGTATAGTATGCAAATAATTGAATTATCCCTGAAGTATTATTCTGTTGCACCATCATATCTTAAAATGTCAGTCCCAAAGAGAGTATCCAGAAACAAATACGAAGCCAGTAAAAAATGTGTTTTAAAGAAAGTGCCCTTGTTCCAAAATTTGAAGGACTTTAATGGAGAATTTCCAATAGATTGAAGTTTTAATTGACTCTAAGTCATTGGTCTGATTATTTTTAAGTGCTGGTCACTAAGTAACTATAGCTTCTATTTATTTGAATATATCTCATTCTAATTGGATAAAAAAGGAAAATGTGACATGTACATTTTATTCATACTGTAATTATTTTCTTTGCATTGATACAGAATTTAGCATTTTTTATGTTACGATAAATAGTTTATAATAAAAGTCGAATTGATGTTTAAGGAGCAAAGAAGTAGTTTTCTTTTGGTCCCATATAGGGAAACATTTTTCCATAAACTTCTACTTTAGGACCAACAAATACAAAATTATAATTCTGGTCTATTAATATGTTCAAATGTCTTAAGTCCTTGTATTTTCGGAAGTCATGTTCTCCAATCATTGGAAATGGGGTCCAGAGATTTAATGTTTGAACACTAGAAGGGAATTTCCACTTGGGTGACATTAGCTCAAGTCTATTACTACTGAGATCAAGATACTTGATTCTATCGGGAAAACGGATATTGCACATTCTTCTAATATCATTGCCTCCTAAATCGAGTACTCTGAGATAATCCGGTAGTTTCAACTTAGACTCGTTTTTAAATACCTGACCCCTAATTGTCAATTTCTGCAAGCCTAGAGGGCATTGAAAATTTGAACAGTCGAAACCGGCTCTTGTTCCATCCAAGTAAAGTGACTTCAAACCTCTAGGAAATCTGATATCACTAAACAGAATAAGTGAATTTAAAGTGTAGCCTCGGTAAACAGTTTGCTCTAAATAATCAATGTTAGCAATAATTCTACCTAAGTGTAAACCTGAATTGGTGACATCTCTGTAGTTGATTAATTCTTTTGATGAATTAATTATCTTAAGATCGGCAAGGTTGGTGAATTGGGAAAATTCGATATCATTGACATCAAAAATTGCAGATTTCAAGGTCAAACTATTTAATGTATCTGCATGTCTGACAATAAAATTGGTTACATTTTGTTTAACATTGTCCAAAACCAAAGATTTTAAAGATTTGAAATAAAGATTAGTGATAGGTCCTGACAGGCAATCTTCAACATGTATGTGATTTACGTTTTCGGGAATTCGAAAATTACGAGGAAAAGGCGTATCAAAAGTTTTGATAAGATTTTTAGAGGCATAATGATTGAAGATTATGTTATTATCTTCTAAAAGTGTGGGCTTCAAATGTTTACCTCTTATGGTTAAACTACCCAATTTGGGTGCAAAACGACGAATTTGTTCCATAAAATCAGCCACCAAATCTTCATCAAAGATATTTATATGAAGGGATAAGTCAAATTTTGTATTTGAAAACCACATTTTATATTCTTTTTGTACCAAATGAAAAATTTCGCTATATTTGTCTAATGATTCTTCACTTAGTCCAGTTTCAATACGCACTTTCAGTGGTGCAATCATGGTAGAAAATTGTTCATTAAAACTGATGAGATCAAGCAAGCAATGCTGATTGACAGGTAAGCATTTGACATTAACATATTTTTTTGGCAACACTTGAATTAATTTATCTGAAGTAATAGGTCCTTTTTTGGACAATGAATAAAAGCAGGCAATTTGAAGGCATGGGTCTTTGGTACCTGCCAATAATTTTGTAATATCATGAACATCTAAGTGAGCAGTGATTTGGAACCATATTTCCATAGGAAGGGAACTAACGAATTTTTCAGTCATATTTATTTTAAAGAATATAGATTGTTTCTTTCGCAGTACTTAAACCTCCTTGGATAGATTCTCAAATTTTACGCTAGTCCAGTGCATAAATTCCATTAGCAGAATAAATGTTAGCTGGTTATTGTTGACTGTACTTGAAATCAATAAAAGTGTTGAATGTTTTCTTAGAGTTCTTGCCCTCTAATGGATTCAATACTAAGAAATTATACTTTAGTTAAATTATGTAATAGTGTTTAGCGTTTTACAACAGAAATATCGTCAATTAAAAAACAAGTACCTAAATATTGAGAAGTTATACATTATTATTTGCAAGAAGTAGGAAATTGCTACAAGTCCAATAACTCTTGATCATTCTCATGATCCTACAGAAGCTTTAAATCAATATTATGTATGCTTATAACTGGAATTAATAAAATTACAAATACTACTAAGCATAAAGAAGTTAACAACAAAGCAAAAAATGATGTTTTATAAGTTCTCCTCCTTTAATGACCAATAGCAGTAGCGAACTATGTAGAGAACTTACTGAACCGTTTATAACCTAGTTTATTGATGATCCTAAAAGAACTATAAATCTACCGGTATTTATACTTGAGGGAGCGAAACAACAGCGCCCCCCACTAAACCAAGAACCCGCCAGGTCAACCAATAACATCCGACGAAGGGGTGAAACACAGCCTTCGACTATGAGCTCTTCCGATGAATTAACCCTATTCAGTTATATCCTCTGATTGACTTGCATTTAACCTTATCGGGTTAAATCCTCCTGAATATCCTGTATTGCGTAACCATTGACTAATCAGGATCCTGTATATATGCTAAGTTCGCATTCTATACAACAAATGACATAATTCGTCCGTGATAGTTTAGTGGCTAGAATTACCGCTTGTCGCGTGGTAGACCGGGGTTCAATTCCCCGTCGCGGAGTATCTTTTTTGCATCTCAAATTCATCTCATCAGAAAGGTGAACCTAATCTTTTTTATTAATATTCAATACATATTCAATATCTGATAGTCAACCCACATCTACAGACCATGTCTACGCAACAGCAAGACCTTATCTTCTTCCAAGACAACTCATTGATTCCTGATCAAATAATAGGATCCAGAGGCTCAACATTATCTGTCATATCTCATCTCCAAGGAACATCACCATCATGGCTTCTCACTTCATTGATTGAAAATGTATTGAATGGTACTGCAACTTTGATTAACAAGGATCTCAATACAAAAATCCCACAAAGAGCAGACGTATTCTTCATCTCATTTATTCACCCCAAAGAGTTCTATATTCAAAACAGTAAGAAGAATGGTTTGGATCTAACCATCACCAAGAATTTCCATTTTATCGACTGCTTCACCGACTTATTCACAAACCAGATAAGAGATCCAAGAAACAGTTCAAATTACGTTAAGAAAATGTTTTCTGATATTGAATCACAAGTGGCTTCTGTTCCTGGTACTCGTAAAATCATATTCATTGAAGGTGCAGAATTGCTCTTGATGGCCACCAGTCTCAACCAAAATGACCTTTTGTTCCACATATTAAACCTTAACAAGACATCTCGTCACTTGTCAGTGATTTCATCCCAAGACAGTCCTCAATTTTTGGATTTACATGCAACTACTACTCATGAGCCTTCATTTAAAGTTTCCGATTTCTTAGTCAAGTTGTACCATAGATCACAGTTAAATCTTAATTTACAACCTTTGGTCACTGGTAGAGCTAATGATATAACAGGGAGTTTGACCATATCAAGGGGATCATTGCCAATCGATTCAATTGTTCCAAATTTAAAGATTATTGAAAACGAATACATCTACCATGTCACCAAGGACTCCGGCATAAAGTTATTCTTTAGATAGCAAGTCAATTGGAATTTATCAACAGATAATTTTTATGAAAGATAATCCATGGTATTCATCTACTTCCAATCCTACTCTAATCACGGTACAATTGTGATCCATAACTCATTTTCAAACTCGAATAGTCTAAATAATGTCTACAAATTTATCTAGAGAGAAAATAATATAATCTCCTATAAAGGAAAAAAAGAAATATAATGTCCATTGATATCAATAGCATAGTCTCGACATCTCAAATAAAATTCTTTATGTTTATTGATTTGATTTTCTGTGAAGATTATACAAATCATCCAATGCAAATTCAATCGCACATCTAGTCCATAACAAAGGAAACAATGGCCATACCGATTTCTCTCCTACCAAGACCCAATAAGGAATATTTTCCATAGTTTTGTGAACATCAAACACTCTACCAAAATCCTTCAATAAATATTTTAGCTCAGGAACAATTGTAACTTCTCTAACACTTGATAAAGTTTGTAAAGATGAAGGTTTTTCATCAATGAAGAACCTTTTCATTACTTCATTAAGCATTCCAAGCTTGTTCATGACCACTAAACGATGTTGAATTTCCATTCTGATCAAATTTTTGATTAACTTCAAACCGTTTGCACTAGAATCTTTAACATATCTGTCTTTCACAATAGATTTCCCAATCAGAAGAGTGGTTTCAGGGTCATCGATTCCTTTCATGACTTCACCAGTATCTTCCTTCAAGATCAATTCATTCGATGCAAATTTTCTGGATGTCTCGTATCTAACTTTTCCATAAGAATGATGATGTCTTAAATCGTTACTGATTAAAGGTGCCAAATATGGTCTGGCCAAACTGATAATGAAATGATTTACATTAAAAAGTTCAGTAAGTCTTGTGTAAGGAGAATTGTCTTTAGATTGAAAGTAATGATACTCTTCTGTCCTTCCCTCTGTTTGTTTCTGATCACTCTTGGACTTGAAATAACCGCTTTGGTAACTCACATCTTGAGGCTTCAAGTATACCACATTAAATGGGGATTTTGGAACTATGTTGTTATTGAAATCTTTAACGTAAAGTTGAACATTGTCAGACAATACGCCAGTTCCGATAGAAGCATAGATGGCAGTCCAAATGATCACATTGGGGGAAGTAATATAATTCAATAAAGAGGGAATTGCTTGATTGGTTGGATGCACAATAATATTTAAAATCTTTTCAGTCTTTAAATATGCTTCTTCAAAAGTTAAATCACCGATAGTATCTCTAACAAATTTTAAGAAAAGAAGAATATCTTGGGAGTAGCCCTTCTTGATAACGTTATCAATAACATTTCCGTATCTTTCATCAACATCATGATTAAGTAAATCAATATCTTTCATAACATCCGAAATGGAGATCAAAATAGGAACAACTTCTTCGTTGGTTAAGGTACACACTAAAGAAGCAACAGCTGCACCAACAGCACTTCCACAGATAATTCTGGGCAATAACCCCTTGAAGTATAGTGCACGAACAACACCCCAGTGACACAATCCAAATAATGATCCACCTTGTAAAAGTAAGGCAGTACTACCAAAAGATTGTCTAGCGTCATGGAAAAAATCGATCTTTAGTTGTTTACTATTCATGATGAATGTATCGTCTGTAGTCAGAATTGAGTCATTAATGTAGTTGAGACATCTTAAAACCTCCTCGATGTATTCTTCAATCTGTAATTTACTTCCAAGATAAGACTTAGTGAACAATCTCTTTTGGGAGATTCCACCAAAGTTCCGAATCAAACCTGATCTAAGTAAAGACATCAAAAGAGCGGAATCTTCAGCCAACCGAGCTTCTCTCAAGAGCTTGATCCGATCGCTGATTTTGATGTAGTCATAATGTTTGGATATGAAATCTTGTCTCCATAAGTCCATATTGGTCAACTTATCGATTTGGGTGACAATGTGTTTCCATTCACTATAAGTCTGGACATTATCGAGGAGCTTTAAATACTCCTTTAATGGATCCTTTCTGTTATAAAAATTATAAATCTTCTTGAGCCAAAAGAAACAGATATCTGTGACAAAGTCCACTAGCGCCCATATGAAAGAAGGTGTGTTGTTGTAGATAATAGCTGACCAACGGAGTATGAGATGTCGGATGTAATATATTAAGCCCATCATCTTTGAATTGGTGCTCTTTTAAAAGATGCTGATTTTGAGGGTATATTCTTTAGTCAGAGATTACAGGAAAATCTGGTTAAGGAGTTGGTTCTGTGATCAAAGGTTCAAGGTAGTTGTGATTGTGTGGGGAATAACAAGTGCTGATTAGTAACAAGGAAGTGCAAAAAAAGCGGGATGCAGGTTAGATTGAGATGCTTGATGCAGTAAATGTGGTTAGAATGTGAATGAAGACAACAATAATAGAATTAGTTGTAAGCGATGACTATGTATAGGGTTAAGTGATAAATGGGTGGTTATATTCACATGCTATAACAAATGCTAGATAGACTGTGTGCAGGCTTCGATCCTGGTTGCAAAAAAAGATATGCCGAGCAACCATGGAAGAAAGGAACCAGGAGAAGGCAAGATGTGAAATGAGTTCTATGAAGGTGCAAGTAAATATTTATTGTACTTCGTAAGCAAATAGACTATATGCGTGTCCGAGGTTGCGAATAACTACTCTACATAATTGTGTGATACCTTTATTATAGGTCATTTATATTATTAGCCAACCGGGACTTAGACATAAGGTTTTTGATTATTTATAGCCAGTTTATTGGTTGATGTAGGAGCAAAGGAATGAATTCAATAGTGACAACAGAGGATATGATAATTCTTGGTTTCATTTGACAAGATCATTCGCTCAGTCCTCCCTTCATGAACTTTCTGCCTCTACTCAAAAACCTCTTACCGAAACTAGAAGCTTGCAACCCTGAAGTTTCCACCTTATCCTTCACAATTGAAACTTTACTTCTGAGAGAAGCATGTCTTCTTATATCATTGTGTGCTGCATTCAGATATGCCTCAGTAGCAATCTTACCAATGTGAATACTTGAAGAATTTTCAGAACTCTTTAAAGTCTCATGGAGCCAGTTTTGCAACCCTGTATCATATTCAGCTTCTTTCTTTAACGCTTCCTTCAAAAGTTGGATTCTATCAATTGGTTGCGAGGTACCCATGATCTTTTTCCAGTCGAAAACAGGATATGTCTGTTGAGTGAATTGCTTCATTACTACAGTAGAAGCAGTATCAGTTTGGGTCATAGTGCTTGCAACCCGCAGAGAACTGAAATCCTTGGTGAGTTCTTGCTCCAATGCCCCAAGGGTTGATGCATCAGAAGAGACTCTCTTTGGGTCTTCTGGATTCTTAGTGTCATCACGATCGAGTTCAATCGGTGTCAGAAGCAAACTAGAATATCTTTGCTTTGGTAAAACTTCTTTGGATGCTGCAGGAGTCAATTTCTCCTCTTTGAAAACTGGATGTGGATAGATGTGATCTTGTAAGATTGATTCCTTATTGGTTTCTTGAGGGAAGATCAGTGAAGTGGCATTATGAGAAGTAGCAAATGAATAAGCATCATTATCGTTATCTTCTTCGTGGTCATTATCATCAGGATCTTCATGAATACTTGGTAAAGCAGCATCTATGGTTTCTGGAACTGAAACCGAACTGGAATTGGAAATAACTTCAGATGCAAGTCCACTGGATGATCTCAATTTGGTAAATTTATTATAAGTACTGGTTTCATCCGCGTGAGGATTAAAATTGATCTGTGATTCATTATCATTATCATTAATAAACTGATCACGGAAATTATTGGTATTTGGACTCCAAGTTCCCATATTGAATGAACTCATTGTTGAACCTCTTCTTGATAAATCCTTTTCAGGTTCAACATTTTGTTCTTGCGATTTTGTTTCGAACGAGAACTTACCAGTGGAAAGAGATCCATAAGATGTGACTGAATGTAAATCACTTCCTGGAGGTTTAAATTCGTCAAGGTTGAGGTGGTTATCACGAATGGTGCCTTTATCTGATTCAATACTTTGATTATCTTCTTTAACATCATTTTCTTCTTCAATATTCTTGTCTTCACCAATGCTTTCCAAATTCTTTCCTATGCTTTCGTTATCCATATAACCACTAACTGCGTCAGCAATATTGGAATAATCAACAGACACCAAGTCTGCTCTCTTTGGAGGTGGCTTTCTAATAGAACGACGATGTCCAGATTCTCTCAAATAATTCTTGTGTCCTTCTTCCTCTTCATATGCACTCAATGGTGCAATTGGTGTGGTTGGTGAGAAGTTGTCTTCCTCGAATCCTGGATCAGTTGTATCAAAATCTGGCAATGAAATGTTGAAAGAGTCCAATCTAGGTAATGAAGATTTCTCGTCTCCTTGATCAGATTTATCTCCCAATTTCAATGAATATTTATCTTCGTGGACATTGGATGGTAATTCATGATCTCTATTATTGAGATAAGCTTCGTGAGTCTTTCTAACTTCTGGTAAGAAATCATCAGCATAAGAATCATCTTCTCTTTCGGGGCTTTTGTCCAAAGAAGCATTCTCTAAATCATGAATCAATGAATCTAAAGCCGTGGTTTCAACATGTCTTCTTTCCATATGAGATGAAGCGTTAGGACTTTTGTAATGTAATGCTTCATGAGGATGGTCTTCCTCTTCAAAGCTGTGTTCTACTTCTTCTTCTACTTCTTTTTCTTCTTGATATTGATGACGTGGGTCCGGTTCTTTGTCATCATTTTCTTGCTTTCCTTCATCTTCATCATTACTGCTATGCTGGCTATTATAACCCCAATCATCGTCTTCATCTTTATGATACTGTTGAGTAGCATCGTTATCATCATTGTCATCACTAGAATAATCAAAATTCTTTTTGTCAATAGATAAAACCAAAGGTGCTTGTGGCGCCTGAGGTTCGAGTGACATTTTTGGAGTAGCGGGCTTCTTTAAAGTTTCGGGTTCTATCGAATGAGCATCAAAATCCTCTTTACCACTGTAAAATTCATCTACACTTGAAATGTTCTTTTCTGGTATATCCGCAAGGAAATGACTATGTGGTGGCTCCAAGATTGTACTGAAAGATTTTGAGTCAGATTTAGTGTGTATATTGTCCGAATCACCTGTGGAAGAATGGTGATGGTATGGAGACTTTGTTTCATTATGTTGGTGTGTTTCATGCTGTTGAAGTGGTTCATTTGATTCACCCACAACATTCGTAGGAGACTTTGCTGATGCAGTAGATGATCCAAATCTGTCTGAATCAACCACATTCAAATCAGTAGGTTCATATTGAATTGAGTCTGCATCGGATATAAAACTCTTGTCTGAATGTGGGGTATCTGGATGGCTGAAACTGTCATTGAATGTAGGAGTTGGAGGTGCAACAATATCCACTTGTTTGTGTACTATTTCATGAGCAGTGTGCAAAGTTAATCTTGGACTTTTAGGGAGCTCCTCATCAAATTGATCTTCTTCTTCTCCTTCTTCTTCTTCTGATGAGTTATCAGAATCAGTATCGTTTCTATCTTTGAAACGATCGATTGATAATACCAAATTGCTAGGGTTTTCATTAGCTTTAGTTTCTTCTAGTTTATGTTGGACTTCATTGGTGGCTGGATCATATTGTGGTGTCTTTGGATAGTTCTTTGGAAGCTCAAACTTCTCTGGTATGACTTCCTTTTTAGGGACTGATTCCTCTTCCGAGGAGTAGTTATAATCGTAATCATCACCCCATTCGTCCCCATAGCTGGGGACTGAAGCTTTCACCCATCTGGTGGAGGCATGTCTTCCGAAATTATCAGCCATTGATGTAGTTAGTTTGGTCTTGGTATTTTGAAACACGAATCATGTATTGAAAGGTTGAAGGCTGAGACGGTTACGTAAGCGCGTCAAAAAATACGTCTCTTACTTGTGACCAAAATATAACTCTACAATGCAAACCCCAAATTTTTAATAGTAAGTAATAGATCTTTCGGCTAACCCGTCAGTATCATCGCTGCGGCTAATCTCAAATTTATAGTTCATAAGTTTACTTGATAGGGTTGAAAATTTATTTAAAGTGTATGTGGTCCTGCGAAATTATTTTAACGACCTAAACACGGTTATTTTACTTTTGTCATTAAAATGAGGCCCAAAAAAGAATGATTTTAGTTGGTGAAAATAATGAGACGTGAATGTCTGTCTTCTATGTATATACCCGGAGTAGTGAATGCTAGACGACACATAAAAGTTTATGATGACCTTGACTTGCTGTTGTGTATAGTGATCCTAAAAATAATTCATGGGTCGTGCATTGCAATAATTTGCAGCTATTGTGGAGAAACAAGTTAGAACAAGAACCACAATAGTATAACATTTAACACATTATAAAGAACTTATTTGCATTATTGAGGAAGCTTGCTTGGACACCGTAATCTATATGGAATCAAGATTCTACCTGCTTGTCTCTCTCCAGCATGACTAAGGTTAGGACACTGCTACTACTACTAGGTTAGATCAAAAGTAATTAGTCCTATATTCGTCTTGATCAATATGATCCTAAATAAACAGTGAAAAAGAGTGAAAAATTGAAGAGGAAATGCAGGGGAAAGAAGATTATGAAATTAATCTTATACCGTTCTGAATACTTCACTTATTATATTTTTTTCATCATCAGACAAATTTCCGAAAAGAAGTCCGTACTTTCCTTGATTACTTCTTTCCAATCCCTCAACAAAATCTTTAAATAAGCTGAAAACATTCACAGTATCCAACGGAGTAGTTGCTAAAGGATCCTCTATAAGGGTTTCATCAAACTCACTAAAATATCCTGAGCTCTTGATCTCCTCCTCCTGTAAGAAATCCAAATACTCTTCTCTACCTTGACTTAATTCATCATCCTTGGCAGCTTGTTCTCCGTCTTTAAGAATGTCTTCTAAATCATCAGAATCGTTATCATCCCATTGATTTTTTCCACTCCATTCATTATCATACTTGAAACTTTCTGAATATTCTAAATCACTGAAGTTCTTTCTCTTCTTTTCCAAGTTTTCAATAGACTTTGGTAATTCTTTAATTAATAATACTAATTTTTGACTAAATTGGCTAATAACGCCTTGATCAAACATCTTAATTATATCATCAACTGTGAATACACTAACAATACCCAATGAAGATAACTTCAAATCGTAAACTCTCTTGAGCTTTGGAATAACCGTGAACCATTGCTCGAAGAAACAATGTAGTGCAGAAGCATCTTCCAAAATACGTAAAGTATTGGCAGAGTCATAAATCAAACAAGCCACAAGAACATTAGTGGTATGAATATCAAATGCTAACGATCTGACATGACCCGATTCTGCAGATTTCTTAGATGCTCGTTCATACTTTACAACACTGGTAATGAAGTATGGAATATAATTTCTAGCACTTCCTTGCAAGGATAAAACAAATGATTGAGCGAATTCCAATCCATACAAGAAGTCGTTCCAGTCTGCTTCTTCTCCATCACTGTCAGTAATAAATTTGTAAATGTTGAAGAACTTTTGGGTTAATTCTGGAGACTTAGCCAAGTCACCAGCTCCAAAAATCAAGAAATTTTGTAAACATCCATTTAATTCTTCGAGGTACATTAAAGCAACACCTGATTCAAAAGTAGAATACAAGTATTCAAAGTTCTTCCACATAGTAGGACTGATCGATCTTAATAAGAAAGACGAATTTTCAAGTAATTCACCAATTTCAGTTAAGAAATCATCCAATTGATTGCTGAGAACATATTGAACCATAGGAGCAACAACTTCTTCCAACTTCAAACAAATCTCTTTAGAATTTTCGAATGACAATAGAATAGTAATCATAGTATTCAATAAACCAATTGCTGCCATAACCTTATCACTTTGATCATCGTAGTTTCCTTCAAAATCATCGATGTCAACATTTGAAGCTTCATTGATTTCCATAGCCAACTTCATGAATTGTTGTACCAACTTGGTCATTAAATCAATACCAAATGGTTGCAATTGTTCGGAGAAGTTTTCAACGCATTCTTGCATAACAATTGAAATAGAATCATTATCAATTTCATTTGATAATTCTAATAATCTTGACATGGTTGGTAAAATGATATTAGACAAAATTTGCTTAAATTTAGCATTTTGCAAATATGCCTGGATAGCTAATGCAGATTGGAAACTGACAACAAGATTAACATCTGGGTTGATGGTAGTATCGAAATTGACAAGGAAACCTTGGAACATTCTTAAAAGATTGTCTTCGTTGTTGAAATCGATATCAGCAAACTTGGAAATAATATCCAAAGTTCTGGCCTTAAGGAATTCGAATTTAGAATCGATGTTAGGAATCACTAAATTGGTCAAGAATTCTTCCATATTAGATTCATATTCTGATTTCAAAACGTAAGTAGATAAGCTTCCGAACATTCTGAGGATACCTTCTTTCTTTTTGGCTACTTCTAAACTTTCTTCAGCTGTTTGGAGTTCAGTCAATTGGTTATTAATAAATGCTAAAACAGGTTCTAAAGTATCCTTCCTTTTGTCCACAAAAGTTACCAACAAGCCTAAAGCTGCGATATCCGGACTATTAAATTCATCAATAATATCAAAGTAGCAGTTAATGTACTCATGAGGATCTTCATCGAATGTTTCAAGAGTTTGATCAGTAGGACATAATAATGGATAAATCAAATGCGATACCAAATTTTCAAAATATGGTTTGATCAAAAGGGCAGTGCTCTTTTGGGTAATACAGTGACTTAAAAATTCGATGAGGTAGAACAAGGTAGTGGTGCTCAACCATCTAGATCCATTACACCATTGTTCTATAAGAGACAAATAGTTTGTCAATAAATGGGGTATAAAATCATGAAGGAACATTTGGTGGAATTCCTTATAGTGGAATTTTTTTGTTAAGCTTTTGGATGCATATCTGGTGAAAATACGGTACAAGTTGGCAATAGACCATTTGTAACACTTTGAGATCTGAAGAAAACTCTTTTCTTGTTCAGTAAGATTAGAATTAATGACGTAACCAGGAGGTTTCATGTTGATTATTAAACCATGGAATTCACCCCAAGCAATGATGGAATCTCTAGTTTGTAATGGTTTTGGTAAATCATAAAAAGTGACAAACTTGTAAATCTTAAGGATAAGTTTTAAGATTTCAGCAGTAAATTCAGTTAAATGTTCAGAATTTGCAATGATTGATTTACCAATGGAAAGTAAATGAGGAAATGCCAGGTCGATAATTGGGTAAAGTTCAGCTTCTCTTTCATGATTATCAACCCATCTAAATCTTCTGGAAATCTCACTAAAGCATAAAAGACCAGTATATAAATTAGAATATTCATGATCTTCTGATGAAGTAGGAACTTGTTGAAGTAATTCGCCAGTTCTTTCCAACAAACCAGTCCA
Organism: Suhomyces maxii; assembly: GCA_030574995.1. Classification (NCBI taxonomy): domain Eukaryota; kingdom Fungi; phylum Ascomycota; class Pichiomycetes; order Serinales; family Debaryomycetaceae; genus Suhomyces; species Suhomyces maxii. The sequence goes on from JAJMGC010000044.1 coordinate 64,900, forward strand.
GTTAGAAAAATCTTGGGAGATCATAATTCTTAAAACTGGTATTAATTGTTGTTTGGTAGTATAATCACTATGAATAATCACAGGTAAGATTCTCTCTTTAATCACCGGACGTTCACCTTCATCGATCTTTCTCTCTTTAGAACTCCAATATCTAACCACTCTGTTTTTGAAATAAACTGCTGTTGCCTTTTTAACTGATGGTTGCACTTGACCTTCATTAGATGAGATGATATCAAGACATGCTCCTAAGAAACCAGGAGTTTCACTCAATTCCTTAAGTTTCAATTCTCCTTGGTGCCGAATGTTCTGATCGGCTTGTAATGTTGCTGAAAAGCATTCTAATAGGATGTTGGCATCCATGATGGTAGATGATGAGGAGATACTTAGTGAGAGAAATTTTTGTGACGATGATTTGCCCGCGAACTACATACTACATTAAACTGGGAACCAGGCGCCAGGAACATACGACATAAAAAACTTGGTAGACCAGGAGGAGTGTAGATGATAGAAGTATTGGCGAAGAGCTAGTAAAATATACCATTACTTATAGAAGATTCCTGAACAAAAAAGCTATGCTTTTTTTTACCCGATCAGGCTGTTACTAAACTATGACGTTTTAGTTCGCAACCCATCTATAAAAAGTTCCCATAGTAGTAAATCACGAGATCTACTTTGGAAGTTTAGTATGCAAAACTAGTCCAATTCTCCTATGTCATATAGGTGGCCAACAGTATCCATACAACCATACAACCTAAATGACATTCAACAGTTATATAACTACAAAAAAAGAGGCTCCTATTTTGGAACCGTCTCTGGCGACTTTAAGGGTTTAAAGTGAAAAATGACTCTTTTCAAACGGGAATTAAACGAACAATCTTTTTTTTTTTCATTTGGCTTTATTGGCAAGTGAAAAGCCTGAATTTAATCTGTCAAAATAAGAAAAGTTCTTAACAGAAAGAATTGCCGAACATTGTTTTTTTTTTTATAAAAGGTGGAAACATCCTTCTTTCCAGGTCATGCTCACTATGGTAAGGCATAAATTCATTCTACTGAAGTTTGAATTAAGCCATCATCATACATGGAAAAATGTGCTGCGTGAGCCGGGAATCGAACCCGGAGCCCAGCAATGGGAACGCTGGATTTTACCATTAAACTACTCACGCAAAATTATCAAATGTTTTATAAGTTCTCTTCCCTTAATGACCAATAGCAGTAGCGATCTATGTAGAGAACTTACTGAACCGTTTATAACCTAGTTTATTGATGATCCTAAAAGAACTATAAATCTACTGGTATTTATACTTGAGAGAGCGAAACAACAGCGCCTCCCACTAAACCAAGACCCCGCCAAGTCAACCAATAACATCCGACGAAGGGGTGGAACACAGCCTTCGACTATGAGCTCTTCCGATGGATTAACCCTATTCAGTTATATCCTCTGATTGACTTGCATTTAACCTTATCGGGTTAAATCCTCCTGAGTATCTTGTATTGCGTAACCATTGACTAATCAGGATCCTGTATATATGCTAAGTTCGCATTCTATACAACATCAAAAAAACGAAAAATTTTATCAAGCAACAAGGCTGTTTTTCAGCCTGCGAAATATGTTATTTCGCAAGATTAGAAAATCAACTAATCGGTTGTATAGTGTAGTGGTTATCACTTTTGGTTTTGATCCAAACAACCCCGGTTCGAATCCGGGTACGACCTATTTTTTTCAATTTTTTTTTTCTTTAGTATTACATGGAATATACAAATATTTTTCAAATTAACGATATGCCTTCTTTTGCTTTATCTTCAGCTCTTCATTTTTTCGCTCCCTTTTTTTGTTCCGTTAACTTCTTATTGATGAATACTTTTTTTAACTTTATGAGATTTTTTGAAAATATTGAAAGTCTCAGTGATAAGGACAGGATGTTATTTACACTCAATTAGATCAATTCAAACTACAATAATGCTCATTTGATACTGATCAATTATACCAATTAACGATTCGATATAAATTTATCTACTTTATATCAAATTTTTTTAATAAGAGACGTGAAACAAGTTCTGTTACGTAATCCAATACATAAGCTAATTCTCTTGGTGGCCAAGCTGGCTAAGGCGCGAGACTGTAATGAGAAACTCAAAGTAATCTTGAGATCGGGTGTTCGACTCACCCCCAGGAGATTTTTTATATAAATTATAACTCAATAACTTTTACTATTTTTTTTTTATGTAAACCCTTGCACAACTCAAGTACTGGGAACAATACAAAGTTATAGTACGATACTCAAAGTAAGAAAGTGCGATTTCTACCAAGTAAACAAAAATATTGACTCCAGATTTACTTATAATTAAAGTATAGTTATTTTTAAACAAATATGTAAAACATTGTTCAAATGCAAACCGTTCTTGGAACCACGTTCGTCAATTTCTGACGTAAATAACCCTGTTAGGTGACGCCTTGACAAAAATCTAAGCCTGACTCCGGAAGAGGTTATACTTTAAACCGGATTTCCAAGAAATATATCAAGCTACCTTTCAACCGATAATACAACAGACACATTTCGATGAGAAGTTATGGTGATGCAAAGTTGGTTGTATATTGTTGCAACAATCGGATGAAAATCTTTGAGATCACATGATTATATTGAAGAACAATCACTACTACAATTCCCAATAACCCCCCCCCCCGCTTGTCGTACTCGAGGCATCACTTTTAAATAACAAACAGAGATTTGCGTTAACAGGAAATAAACAAATATGAAGTTCCAAAAGAAGTTGTCTGTAATAGACGAAGGCTTCATACTCTTCGCAATTACAGTTTTTTTTTTTTTGATTGCATGTGTCGTTAAATTGATAAAAAGACGTTAATTACATAGGTTGCATGTTGTGGCGTACGTAATAAGCGTCAGTAACCAATCATGGTTCCTAATGCTCTGATACTTTGAACACCAGCACAGAATCCAAAGTAGCCATTAACTTTCATGGTAATCATGTAGTTATTTTTTACGTAGAGTTTGGAGAACCAGAGTCTTAAAGCATACTTATGATTTATTGTTATTTTTCAAATTTTTAGAGTTATTCCACTATACAACCGATTGGAATATCAACTGCTTATTATTAGACTAGAAAATACTTTTTCGCGTTGCGGTTTTATTGGGTTTGAATCTAATCATTTTTTTAAACATCATAATGATAATTGATAATTCTGAAAAATATTATTAAGTGGGTGAAAAGATTTCGAACATTTTATCTAAAACAAATAAAACAGACGTGTGTTACCAAAGGATTATCGGTGAACAATAATCCAAGAAATTTAGCGAGCCTTTCGGACCATATCATCAATAGCACACATCTTTATTGAACGCATCATAGACAATCAGCTGAAGGATTTACACTTGGATTCCAATATACAACCGACCAAAATCTGCAAAAAGAAATCTCGAAAATGGACAATCATGATTCTCCCTCATTAAAAGCCTTTATGGCCAAGTTGGTAAGGCACCTCACTAGTAATGAGGAGATCGTCAGTTCGAATCTGGCTGAAGGCAATTTTTTGCAAGTTTCTTTCAAAATGTTTTGGTTGGAGAGACTTTGATACCAGTTGTCAAGTCATTTCAGGTTTACAAAAGATTAGCCACATGATTGATTTTTCAATTGCTTCTTCAAAAAAAAATATTGGGACAAGGGCCTGGTACCATGATCAAAGTAGTAAGCTTGTGAGGGCTTAAATTTAGTTAAAATTTAGTTAAAATTCAGAATCGCAATGGCAACTCTAATATAAGCCCTGTAGACTACTTGGTTCAATTATTCTGATTAGAGATTTTGAGCTCATCAATTCCCTAACTAGTATCCTCTTTTCTAGTTGTAGAATACTAAAGCCTCCATTACCCATAAGGCACCAAAAAAAAAAAAATAAATCTTTAGTTCTGAGAGCCACTTTGCGAAAACTGTTAACAAACCTTTTCAAAAAAAAAATGTATTGTACTTTATTGCCAGACATTCTAAAGTAGCAACATCTATGACAGATTAAGGTAAATTTCAGTTTCAAATGAGCCATATATTCGGACTTGAAATCTCAAATCCGGCTTGCTCTGATTAATTCTGTAATAAGCTTTATCATGGATAATTCCAATTACCCTAGGAAATCAAAGATACATATTTGAGTCTTACCTTGAACGTTTATTATGATGAGATTATCGATGCCCCTATAAATCTCTAAAACTTGCCCAGTTTATCCAAGAGAAACATGTTTAGTGAGATTCGGGACATTGGGGATTTGGTTCGCCCGAACTTGCCCAAGTAACTCCTTATTTATTATCACAGATCGAGGTATATTCTTGGTGCGTCTACTTTGAGCCCCAAAAGATCGGAATAAAGACAATATGTAGTGACAATAGAAAACACAGAATTCCTATTATAGCAGTATCACAGATTCTTTGGTGTATGAACTAAAATCCCGGAGTCCACGACCAATTTTTTTTTAATAATACTGGGTAAGGGTTCTCAAGATTAAGGGATGAAGCTGTTTAAGCTGGTTTTTTCTACTTGAAGCCAAGATCAATTTTTAATTACAAAAAAAGTGCTCAATTTACAACTGTCAAAACCATAGGATGGATTTCAGAAGTAGACTAATCAGTAAAAGTATCTGCCTATTTCGGTACATGTGCTTGCTTGAAATGTGGAGCCAAATGCAATCCAAATGAGGGATTTGTGTGTACTTGTTTATCCCTGCATTTCCGTCCATCCATATGCGTATATACGAGTCAACAGAAAGAATAAGAAATAAAACTTCCCTTCAATAGACAAGCCTCCACTACAAAAGCCCAGACTCTAAACACAGCTTGTAATTGAACAATAGTACTTATTGTTAAACTCATCATTAGTCAACTAATGAAATAGTGTTGGTGATACACTTATTTCCAAAAAACCTGTCAGCTGTGATATTAATATTCGTATTTCGTTTAATTCATTCGGTCCAAAGTCTCTCTTTCTCTCTCTGCCCTCGATCTTTTTAATCTGATTAGACATCATAAGCAGGCTGCTAATACGTGAGTTCCCGCCTCGAAAATCTAAACGCATTTAGTTTATACTTTAATCAGATTTCATGGTAGACCATAGGTTATGATCCCTCAATACAAAACAATTTATCACAATCTAAAAAAAAAAAGTTTGTGATGAAGAAGGAATATTAAAGAGCTCAAAACTCACATTATCATCTCAACTATCAATTGGCTCAGTAAAGGTGCATTGCTACTGAAACAAAATTAGATGCATATGATGGTCCAGATCATAATCCGTTCATATCAACAGTTTTATATCGTGATGATTCAATAACTCCTATCTACTTAGGTACCCGATTGGAATTATTTGATAGTACATAATATTTTCAGTTAGGTGATGTAATTGGTAAAAATACTGATCTATTCTGGAAAAATATATTCGCGCTAAAGTATCTGATGCGCATCATTGGCAGCGAATCTGCAGCTAAGACCTGTTCTTTTTAGTTAGCGCGACTGTACTTCCGTTATAGGGATAATTCATACAGGAACTCATACAGGAACTCCCCTGGGATATTTTTACACCCAATTGGGAATTACTACTACTAAATGTTTTATTTTTTTTTGTTTGTAAGTTATTAAGTATGATTCTCAGTGTTCTCATTTCAAATGGACCGAAAAAGTAAAAGCACATCATTTAGTCAATTGGACTACTGGATAAGGAGTGATGTTGATCATCCTAAAATAGAATATCATCCATAACCAATTTTCGCTGGTTTACTTCTTTTAATACTAAACAAGTGGATGGGTTAACTCCTGTATTGTTAATTTTGCATTGTTGCAACCAAATAAATTTACCGCGAGTTGTTGGAACCATTTTCTCTGCAGGAAGGTGTGGGCCTTGTTCTTTTACGTTAATTTTCAGCATATCCGACACCAACAATAGAGTCGTATCAAATTGTAAACGCGGAGGGTCCGACTTTTAAAGTTAGTCTTTCTTTTTTAGGTCAATTTCAGTGGTATTCGATTGTTACCATGTCACAAGGCTTGGGTGCGAATTGTGTTTTTTTTTTTTTTTTTTTAATCTTACATTGTCTGCAAAAATCACATACGCTTGTAACTTCCCGCTACTAATTATCAATAGGCTATTAGGCAATGGAATCCTTGATTTAAGATGCTTTAGGAAATGTTGTTCCCCCAAAGGTGCAGAGCTTATTGTATCAACAATCATCTGCTTCTAATTTGCGACAATTGATTCAACCAGGCGTTTGGAAAGATGAAAAAATGAAGTGTATAAATTGATTGAGTTATCCCATCCAAATTCAATTTCTTCAGCTAAACAGTTTAATACATTCGCTAATTAATACAAGATGCTTTTCTCTAAATTGAAAGCTGCTGCTGTTGCTTTAGCTGCTTCCTCAATGGTACCAGGTGCTGAAGCCGCTATTAACCTTGATATTGGTGCTTACCTTGATTTCACTATTGGTTTACCAGGTGGTTCTGGTTGTAAACCAAGAAACCTTTTCCAAATTGGTGTCAATGTTGACTTGAACGTTGGTATCAACTTGAAGAGAGACTTAGAAGGTGAACCAATCTTTGATTTACCTGCAGTTGCTAAGAGAGACGGCTGGTTCGTTCCAAAGGCTTCATTAACTGCTTCTGATATTACCTACGTTGAAGACAACATTTTCAAGGTTACTCTTAACTTTGATACCGTTGTTGCTAACTCTTTGAACAGAGCTTTCAACCACGGTAACGACAGATCTGTTGTTATTGAAAACTTAGGTTACGATCAATCTTCTCTTTCTAAGAGAGATGACAGTCAAAACGCTATCATTGCTGGTCCAGGTGCTCCATACAACTATCCAAACATCTTCGAATGGTCTGCTATCGTCTTAGTTGCTGCTACTGAACACGACGGTATGTACTGTTTGCCAGATGACTTGAAAATTACTTTCGACTTCTCAAACAATGAAACTTCTATCTTAGATCAATGGAAGATCTTGTTCGCTGAAAAGTACTCTTACACCTTACAAAATGACTACGACAATGCTTCTCCTATCAAGGCCAAGAGAGCTGACCCACCTTGGGATCAACCAGTTTTCGATGCTTTGAAGTCTAGAAGAACTACCTTACCAAACTTCTGTTGGGATGCTAGCTGTATTCTCGCTACTTCTTCTTTCCCAGCTTCTTCTTCTACTGAAGCTCCATCTTCATCCGACCCAGCTTCTTCTGCTCCAGCTTCCAACACTGACGATAACGGTAACGGTTCCTCTTCTAACACTGATGACAACGGTGACAGTGCCACTTCTGCCCCAGCTACCAACACCGATGGTAACGGTAATGGTGACGATTCCTCTTCCAACACTGATGGTAACGGTAACGGTGCCACTTCTGCCCCAGCTACCAACACTGATGGTAACGGTAACGGTGACGATTCTGCTACTAACACCAATGGTAACGGTGATGATTCTGCTACCAACACTGATGGTAACGGTAACGGTGTTACTTCTGCTCCAGCTACCAACACTGATGGTAACGGAGACGGTAACGACGGTTCTGACCCATTCACTACTTACACCACCACCGAATCAAATGGTGATGGTGAATCTTCTGGTGTTGTTATTGTCACTTCTGATGACAACGGTTCTATCTACACTACCACCTCTTTCTTCCCAGGTAATGACCCAAACACTGTTGCTCCAGCCAATGTTGTTTCTACCGCTACTGCTCACGGTACTACTGTTGTCACCATCACTTCTTGTTCCGACAACAAGTGCACTGCTCAACCAGTTACCACCGGATGGACTGTTGTCACTAAAGAAAAGACTTCTTACACTACTTACTGTCCTTTGACTTCTGAAGAAACCAATGCTCCAGCTCCAGCTCCAGCTAAGACTTCTGCTGCTCCAGCTCCAGCTCCAGCCAAGGAATCTACTCAAGTTACTGAAATCACCTCTACTGTCAATGGTGAAACTACATTGACCACTAGTCCAGCTGCTCCAGCTCCAGCTCCAGCTTCTCCATCTACTGTTGCTGCTGAATCTGTTGCTCCATCTGCTGCTCCATCCGTTGCTCCAGCTGAAGGTGCCGCCAATGCCATGACTGCTTCCATCGGTGCTCTCTTTGCCGGTCTTTTGATTGCTTTCATGTAAGCAGACATTGGTTTTAATACCCTTAAAAATACTCACGGTAAATAAGTGGTTGATTTTTTCCGCAACCAAAGGTGCATTTTGATTTTCGTAATATTTTTGATTTTTAACCTTTATCTTTCGGTAATGATAGTCCCTTGATCATTTCATTCATGATTCTAATTCTAGGCTACGCCTCAATAAATAATAGTTCAATAGAGATTCTATCATAAGAGCGAAATCTGTAACTGTAATATTAAAGTTATTTTTCATTGAAACAATTGAACATTAGGTAATAAATTGGCACTAAGTAAATTTTACAAACTCATTTAGCGAAAAATAGGATGGTATTGGTCTCAAAAAGATAACCATTACAACGAAATTTAACTCTGGTCATATTTTGCACTCCCCCAATTTTTACTATTAGCTATAGTTTATGGAAGCGAAAACTGGGCGGCTTACTAAACCCTGAAGTTAAACAACAGTATGTACACTGACACACTGAATAATCCAGATAGCTATTTTTAAATATGTAGCTGTTTCAGAGCTTTACCATGTAACATAGCACCCCAGATTTTTCACCTATTAGACCCATCATCACATTGTATTGAATAATTCTATCTCCGTTTGCTGCTATTCTCACTTGGTTCGAAAACTAGGAAATATGTCATTTATTACGAGCCCTGAAAACCCTAATAGTTGCTTTGGGACACTATGTGCCTAAATTGATTCATGCATGTGGAATTGATGCCAAATACAATAACAGTCGTATACAATAACGGAGTATTATGAGGTTTTGGTTCCACCTTAGGCCTTGCACGTTTCCATTGGTCTAAAGATTCACCTGGTTTAGCAAATTTCATCCATGCGCAGTCCTATCTGCTCTTGCATAGTTTAATAACACCCACTTGAAGTATATTGATTGATTGCATAGCATTCTGACCATTGCATCTTTACCTGCATCAATGTCCTAAATAGTCTTTTGCTTTATATAAAGGTTCGAAGAATCTTCCATCACTCCCCTCAAGCTAATGTGTTGAATTTCATTTCCTGATTAACAATGTAGGTCGACACATATTAGTTGCAGAAGAACCTGCTATGGTCCCTGAAGCAGCATCGATGCGGGACAACAATAACCCATACTAAATCTAAATCTATCCAGCAGTTCCGCTTTCTCCACATTATTGAATGCAAATGTGGACTTAGGTCTTGTGGCCCTGGTATGGACCACATATGGCTAAAAAGGAAGAAGCACTGGACTTTAACTTACAGTCAACATTGACCAAAAAAGGTTGGTATCTACTGTTCTTGGCCCCAATGTAGCATCCCCCTAAAACCGAAAAAAAAATCAAAACCACAATCATATACTCTTCACATCTTTCTTACACTATTAATTCATGAAGTCATTAATTTTAGATTTTGGTAGACTAAGATTCTTCTGCCTTATCAACAATCCCATTAACATTAGTATGAACAGGTTCCCTTGTATTCTTCCTTCTTGGCCATAATGATGGGAGTTTTACCACTTGGAACCTTGGCTCTATACATCTCTCGATAAACCAACTCCGTAACTTGCTCTCAATTAATGAAGAAATCTTTGGAACATCTTCAAGCTTTGCTCTGGATCCAATTAAAGACTTAACGGTAAATTCCAATCTATAATCAGGAGAGAAAGAAAACATTAAAGCTGTTCCAGCATTTTCTTTCTTTTCATCTGATTCCTTTGGTTCTGAATGACCTAAATCATTGGTATTGATAAGAGAAACAGTTAATCTTCCAGAGAAACGGACAATAGAAACGGACAATTGAACCGGTAAAACTGCAGTCAATGGTCTTGGATGATTGAGTAAAAGTTGGGTATCAATTCCTAAAGTTAAAATGTCAGATAAATCAACATCTATTTTAGCTTCTAATCTACCGAAACCATCCTTACTATGCATAATACGACAATTGGAAAAAATGGGGAAATCATCTCCAATATCAATCTCTGTAATTTTGATTTTTCCAACATAATCAGGAAGATCAGATTTGGTTATTAATTCATCCAATGAATGGTAAATATTGTCAGACAGTAAAGCTTCTGATCTCAATTGTGAAATTGTCTGTGCTATCAACACATTGAACCAATCTAAAGATTCAGATGCATGAGTGTCCACGTCATAATAGGTCTTTTCCAATATAGTAGAAACTTGTGATACTTCAGTATCTTCTTCGCTATTGCCTTCAGTTACTTCCTTCTTTACTTTAGCCAGTCTTTGTACAATCACTCCTGTGGCATCTTTGGATGAAGGTTGAGTTGAAGCCGGGGAAGAATCTGCAAAAACAAAAAACTTGACAAAGATAATAATAACCAAAATAACACTGGCTTGTCCTATCACCAACCCTCTGGTAAAACTCCAGGTCAGTCCCGATACAGGGAGATTGTCCATGAGAAGACGTCTTTGGAGCAATTCTTGCAGTGCCTTCAATTGCGATTGAAGCTCTTCTAACTGTAACGCTTGTAGACCTTGTAAATTATGTTGATCATCCATCTTGGGCTTTATATATTCTGGTTCATCTATGGACTTTGGCCATATCTTGATATCTTTAGTGTGTTCAATACCCACGCTCATCAATACTGCAAATAACGCGATAAACGCCGAAGAATAGCGTCTTAAAAGTACTTTTATTGGAAGCAGCCTAGAGTGTGGAATTTGAAGTATGATAGTGTATAATATTGAAAAAGGTGGCGCGTATGCAGGTGACTGGGTTTGGTACTGGGCAAAGTGGTGATTTTATATGTTGATTAAGGTTCTAAAGTGCGAGAGTAGGTGAAAGGAGGTAAAATATGCTACTATAAAGACAAAGAATAAAGGAGACTGGCAAACGGCTATTTGTGCTGGTAATAGATAGAGCAAGACAGATCAAGATGTAGTAAGGGTGTTCTAGAGGTAAAAAAAAGAAAGGAATTGACACGGACAGGAATTGAACCTGCAACCCTTCGATCTGGAGTCGAAAGCTCTACCATTGAGCCACCGCATCACCCTTAGAAGATTGTAAAGGTATAGAGTGGAGATCACGAGAGTGTTCACGGGATAGGTGGCAAGGTCTAGAAGTTTAGAAATAGAATGGTATATTACCATTAGAGGCGTGATAGCACAGGGGTTACAGCCTCAATCCTTGAATCAATTATATTTAAATATGCCAAAGGGAACAAGAGTATCTTCTTGGATCATTATTGTTATTACTTAGTAGTTTCCTTTCTATATTGTTATTTGGTTACTGTGCGTATCTTAGTCTTAACTAACACAACATGAATATATATTGTTTAAAGTCACTAGTCTTTACGTAATAACTTATCAATTAAACTTTAATCTAAACAAGAGCTTTCTATATCCTAATAACCCTGGGTATTACGGAAGCACCATTATCAAATCCTTTACAAAGAAAATAGAATGGTCGGATTGTAATCCCTACGCATATAATCTTACCTTTCTATTTTATGTAGTGGACTTTTCTTGGAGAATTAATATGAAAAGCAATAGGTTTAAGACGCTTTTGGGGTTGAGGCTTGCTATTTTCTATTACAGGAAAGAAACTCGAGACTGGTATCTAAAACATTAGAGGGAGAGAGCGAAATTTGTATGGGTTTAGAATGCTGTAATCTGTTGGAAAGATGGGACGATGAGGATACCTCATACAAAACAACCTTCAAAAGTATGAGTTTTAAATGATTGGATTTCTATATGTTTTTATGGGATAATAAATGTATGTTTACTAGATGGTTACCTAAGTTCAAAAAACAATTGGGATGTAATGAGCTTTGTTCTTTATATCAGTCTAAGAATCTAACACACTTTTACAAAGTTATGACGTAATACTACATTAACATTCAAAATTTTCACATTTCATCATATCGAAGGTTGAAGCAGTAGGTTCGATGGTGATTCCACAATTAAAACAGAAGTTTTCAACACTTTCATTATTAGACTAGAACAGTAAAAAAATAGACCCCCCTCTCTCTCTCCATCATCCAGCTTCACTAGCTCAGTTGGTACAGCGTCAGTCTCATAACAATCAAGTTGTGTCATCTGAAGGTCGACAGTTCGAACCTGCCGTGGAGCATGGTTTTTTTTTGTCACCTGGTTGATCCAGCTTCCAAGCATTCTTCATTTTTTGAGCTTCAGTGAAAGTAAAAACAGTATGAGGGCCTAAAATCTTTTCAATCTTACACCAGTTGCAGCCGTCGATAAATATGCGACTTTACGCCCTAAGAATAATCGATAGATCTTTAATAAGTGAACCACATGAGACAATTCTTGCTAAAATTTTTTTCATCTTATTAATTGAGTTTATATTTACTCTTAGAAAAGGCGATTTGATGATGTAGCATAGTTTAAGTATAGTTGTATGTCAATTTAACCTTTAATTGCTGAAAAAAAGTCCTACTCCCTTAATAAGATTCGACTTAAAGATTTAGTAAAATTTACGGTCTATTCATTGTCTCTATGCAGAGTATCATTTACCAATATGATGCTAAAGAGGAAATCTATGGAAAATAAATAGTCACTGAAATGCAAGCTGTTCAAGAGCCATGTTTGATGAGGCTCCACTAGAAAGGTCCAAGAAAATAAGACCAATAAACACTAAGATTCGATTGTTATGTAGGTAGAAATCCTATGATTTCTTCGCTAATTGCCTGCGACCTTTTTCTTTGCAGCTTTCTTTTTCTTTGGAATTGCAATTGGTCTGTTTTTCTGAGGGGAATTCTTGGTTGAGGTTGATTGTTCAGAATCAATAGATTTATGTTCATCATCAATTGTGTCATCAAGATTCAGGTCTAGTATTGGCTTTTCAATTTTCGAAGGAGATTCTTCGTCATGAGTAGAATCATCGTCATGGGAATCAATTCTGTTCATCCAGCCCTTAACATTGGCAAAGATAGATTTGGTAGGAACATTTAATTCTTTGTTTGCATTACCAATATACTTAGAAGCAAATTCAGTCAATGGTGAATTTGCACGAGAAACATCTTCGGAATCACTAGTAACATTACTATTAGTATCCAAGAACGATTGGACATCAAACTTTTTACCTCTCATGTACTCCCTAACTTCAAAATAAAGATCTTTAGAGACATTATTAAGATTAGCTTGGTTCTTTTTCCAGTAACTTCTGAAATCATTTATATGCTTTTTAAATTCCAATTCATTCTTCTTTAACCAACTAACATTTAATTCCTTTCTAGTGGCACCACGAGCAAAGTTTCTTATTAAATATTTGTCATAATCACGAATAATCTTGGTAATGATATCGGAAGTAGAAATACCTTCTGTCCTTTGAGTAGTTAAGAACATACCCTTTTCTTTAATTGGTTTATAAATATCATCAGAATCAGTAGATGCATAAGGTAAGTCATCATGAGCAACATAATCGATTCTATGCTTTAAGAGGAATTCAGGAGTAACACACCATGGAGCATCAGGAATCACTTCATCAACCCATTTACAATGAGTTAAAGTTTCAACTCTTTGTTTATCAGTTAGAACAGTTAAACCTTTACGTTTATGAGTTTCAACATCAGATGGAATACCGCAGACTAATTCCACATTTTCAAACGATTTCTTAGCTTGTTCCAACTGTTTCATATGACCTAAATGAAACAAATCAAAAACACCATCAGCATAAATCCTAATTGGACGATCCTTTGGTGGAATGTTGAATCTAAATCCCTTTGGTCTGAACTTTCTCAATTCAACTGGTAATTCTTCATCAAGCTTAAGTTCATTGGCTTCAAATTCTATTTGTTCTTTGGTCTTAATTATTCTTCTCTTCTTATTTGGCTCTTCTTCTTCCGATTCTGAACCTGATCCAAATGGTGTACTGGTCTCCGAATCATCTCTCTTTCTCTTTCTTTTGAACAATGAGGTGAATTTAGGGGCTATTGATTCAACAGATATCGATCTGGTCAATCCTTTATCTTCGCCAGCCATACTGGATTCCTGTAACTTCTTTTGCAAGTTTTGATTTGGATTAAATGTTGTGGTCAATCTTTTTTGTAGTGCACAAACAGTTGCTTTGAAGAGAGGGAGAGATTGAGACATACAAAGAGAGTAGAGAGGAGGGAGCAGTTTGAAATACTACATGCAGGCAGTTCTTTTTACAAAGGGGAAAATCTAATAATCTAGATAATCCAGATTGATTCATTTACTGGATCAGAAGACAAACATCGTACACCGTAGCATCCGATACGATGGTCAGTATAGTGTTTCTAGCAAAATTACCCAACATTGTAAACATGTGAAAATTGCAACAATTTGAACGCGGCTTCCACGTGCAATAAGGAAACAATTCACGTGAAAATATGGATTAAATCACCTGAAAAGAGACCTAGAAACACGTGATGGACAACCACAACCAAGTCTTTACAAACCATTCTTTATCCCACTCACCTTCAATAACTTTTACTTAATTGCTTATTATGGTATCATTTAGTGATCTTAAATTTATATCACCAGGCACACTTCGTGGGTGGTTCTACAATTCCTCTCCAAGTGGAAGATTTGCTGTTATTGATGTGCGTGACAGTGACCATATAGGAGGACATGTTAAAGATAGTTGGCACTATCCTTACAATGCCATTACAGGTCAATTGGATGATATCAGACAAAGAATTCAAGAAGAGAAAATAAATGATGTTGTTTTCCATTGTGCATTATCCCAACAGCGTGGTCCTTCATCTGCTCTTAAGTTTATTAGGTCAATTGAAGCCTTAGATGACACCGAGCAAGCAAAATTCAAGGATTTGAATGTATGGGTTTTAGATGGTGGATTCAATAAATGGCAACAAAAATATGGGGAAGATAAGAATGTCACCGATAGTTATGATAAGGAATTATGGGAATAGCTTTGTATAATAATAATAATAATAATAATAATAATATTAATAAGAATAAGAATAATAGTAAGTCAGATTATTTTCTCCATTCAAGATTCAGCTTGTCTGACTAGATTGATATGACCAAGTTTGTAGTGGCTGATGCCAGACGGTTAAACTACCGAACTGTTAATGTTGTGCTATATTAGCATCAGCTTTTTGTTGCAATTAAGTAGTTTATGAATGATGCAATGTTTGTATTTTCTCTATTGACCAAGAATAGGTGCAAATGAATAGTGGTGATTAGTGCGTATTGATAATTATGGCAAAGATTTACCAGCTGAATTGTGAGATTTATGGCTCATTTTGGCCAATTTAGATCTGTAGTGTGAATTATCGTAGATACCAAATCATGGGGTTTTCATAGGAATTTGAGCATTTCTGGGGTAAAATTTCAAACACCAAAGCAAGTAAGGGATTTGATCGACTAAATTACTGATTTGAGATTTGAGACTGGCTGATACGTTGTCAAAACATTTTTGGAATGGTCAAATATTATTTAATCGGACTTGTGCTAAACGAATTAATGAGAAATATTTTATCCATATAAAATACTGGGAAGGCCGTTCCAATTGTGTTGGAAGGAAGTTTAATATTTTCACCAGCCCATCGCCAACAAGCGATAAAGAATAATCGTCTAGTAGCTACAAGCATCTACACCGGCTCATGCTTCGTTGATAGCCAGCACATTCCTTCTTTTTGATGAATCTTATCGCACTACTGTGCAAGATCGCCTCGCCTTGATTCTGATTTATCATATGAACTACTGGTTGACAGTTTACTTCAATGCAACAAGCCAGCAGCAGAATCATAGGGTTCGAATCACAGGGTCTTGAAACGCGAGGAAATATGAATTGGGGTATCACTGATCCAAAATGAAGTATATGAGAAAATTGTATGAGGCTGATACTCAATACACTAAGAGTATTAACGGTACTACAATTTTCAAGCATTTTCAGGCGTCGAGTCCATATAAGTTAAAACGAAAGGCTCTGTTAAAGGCCAAGATCAACATTCTGTCAAGGAGTATAGACCATATCGGTCGTCGTTGACTGTATTCTTTATATCTTGATCCACTCCACAATGTATGGCTGAAAAATAAACGCACCGCATTCTTTTGAGTGGTGGGTTTTTTCCTGATCTGGCTAGCCAGCTACTCATCAGTCGTAAAATGGCATCAATGTTACGTTACTACATGATGTTAAAATTCCAATCTATTGGTGCTATCAATGAAACGGCTCTCTTAGGATGAATGATAGTGGTACGACGGTCCTATGATTCTTCCTCTCGTCTACAGCAAGGCTGGCTTGTAGTAAACTGAAGGTGATGTAGTACAGTAGGGCGTTAGGTTGCCTCAGATATTCATCACGTGTCGCGAGTTATCTGAAGGATAACCCTAAATCATCCACCCACACAAGGATATGTCTCAGGACAAAACGATGTAGGGGCAAGAAGGTAATGCACAAGGCTTAGATGATCACGCAACAACTGCAAATACAATTCAATAGCATATGTGCTTATACAGTAGCAAAATTATTCCCCCGTTGACAGATAATCGTCCTCACATGATCTGATCCAAACAGTTGTAGATCAAGATCCACTCACACAGGAAGTGGGATTGGATTGACCCACCGAGAGATAGTGGGGAAAAAAAAATGCCATGCTAAAGAATTATCGGATCATAGCCTATAGTTTTTACTGTGAATCCCCCCTTCCAACGGGATCTGGAGATCATCACCTTAGTAAGGCTCAATATCCGTGATCCAATTTGGGGACAATAACCAGCTGCAAACTCTATTTTTAGTAGTGCAATACGAGAACAATAGGTGCGTAATGCCGCCTCGCCTTTATACTTGTGCCGAGCGCTCGCTTAGCATTATTTTTGTTTAGATCTAAAATTAATTAGCTACAGGAAGGGATGGGAAGGGAAGGGGTATCGTGATGCAGTGTCATTTGTAACTGTAACTGTAACTGTGTCAGTGACTGACCGAGTCCTTTACGAGTTCAAGAATCGTCTATATAAGGAGAAGGTTTTTCCCCATCATTTCTATCTTTTTTCTCCTCTCTCTCATCAAACAAACTCGTACTTATCTTTTGATTAGATAAAAACGCGTCTCTGGTTTACTACCACACCACCCCAGCCCCACAAAGTCTTTCTATCGCTGCTTTATTGACTGATCCAGTTCGTGACTAGTCAATTCCTTATTTAACTTCTTCATTATTTTTGCATTCGCTTAGTCATCTGTCTTTTCGCTGTTGAAACATTATCATGGCTTTCTCCAAATTATTTACTGCTGGTATTATGGCTAGTATTGTTGCAGGTTGCAACCCACTTGAGTCATCCAAATGTGACTCTAATCCTGCTTTAGCTTCGGATATTCCGTTTGACTTCAGCTCCAAACCAGATGAATTTTCTATCTTATCTACTCCTGATGGAGTTAGTTTTGGTGATGATGGTTTGGCTTTAACTTTGTCTGAGAGATTTGATAACCCATCGTTAAAATCTAAGTTCTACATTATGTTTGGTAGAATTGAGGCTCACCTCAAAGCTGCTTCTGGTACTGGTGTTGTCTCATCTCTTTATTTACAATCAGATGATTTGGATGAAATTGATATTGAATTCTTAGGTGGTGATGTTACTCAATTCCAAAGTAATTGGTTCTACCAAGGCAAGACCATTACCTATGACAGAGGTGAATACCACAATATTCCATCTCCACAAGCTGACTACCATAACTATACTGTTGATTGGACCGAAAACTATGTCAACTGGTATTTCGATGGTCAATTGGTCAGAACTTTAGATAAAAGTAATCCTCAAGGGTTTCCTCAAACTCCAATGGCCGTTTATATTGGTATCTGGGCTGGTGGTGATCCAAACAATGCTCCTGGTACTATCGAATGGGCTGGTGGCTTGACTGATTACAGCAAGGCTCCTTTCTCTATGAATCTCAAAAAATTGGTAGTTAGTGACTACTCTACTGGTTCTTCTTATTCATACGGTGATAACTCTGGAAGCTGGCAATCGATCAAGGCTGATGGTGGTTCCGTTTTGGGTAGACTTCTGGATGTTGATCCAGTCGCCAACAAGGACACTTCCTCCACCATCACCACCTCCAGTACTTCATCCAGTACTTCATCCAGCAGTCCATCCACCAGCTCATCCAGCAGTTCATCCAGCAGTTCATCATCCATAACTGAATCCTCCACCTCTAGTTCTTCTTCTACCCAAAGATCTTCTACAAGCTCTTCAACTACAAGCTCTTTAACTACAAGCTCTTCAACTAGAGAGGATAACAGCTCTACTGAGTCTACTTCTAATGATAGTTCCACTTCTACTTCAACTCCTAGCACCTCCGATAAGTCAGGATCTACTAGCCCCGAAACTACCCCCAAGAACGAAGACTCCACTAAGCCTGAAGCCTCATCCACTGAATCTGATACTACCAAGGATGCTGACAAGACCACTGCAAACAAGACCACCGATGCTCCAGAAACTCCTATCAAGGGATCTGACAGCAATTCTAATGCAGGTTCCTCTAGTGGCTTCACTACTAAGAGCACTGATTCTCAAACTACTTCATCTCAAGTTCCAAAAGTTTCCTCTGAAAACAAGGCCTCTTCTTCTACTCCAGCAAACTTGTTAGTTGCTTTATTATGTTTGATTGGTTACTCTCTCTTCTGAGATCTTTGCATATGTTCATTTCTATTATTGTATACTAGTTTATTAGATTAATTCAATTCTTCTTTAATTATTATTATTGTAAGCCTTCAAGGAACCGTTAACAATCTGTGAAACTTATAATGTTCACAGATAACAACAATTTGCAGCTCTTTGTAACTTTTCGCAGCCTTTATTATCGAACACAATCCATAGCAACCCATAGTGGAAACTCTGAATTGTATAATATATGCTTACTCAGCTACATCTATTATGCAAAAAAACTTACACTTATCATATTACTATAAATGCTAGACAGAAATAAAAAGGTGGATGAGCGGATCAGATTAAGCTAGGACCATCGTATGTATTATGCACGAAAGGCTGTTGTTGAGGTTGGCCAAATTGTTGTGGTTGACCTGTTTGTTGGAAAGTCGGTTGAGTTTGAAATTGACCTTGTTGTTGAAATGGATGTTGATTTTGGAATTGAGCAGTATGAGCTTGTTGAAGACCATTAGCAGCATTACTCATATAATATTGCTTTTGAGCTTCATTTTGGGTTTGTGGGAACACTGGGATGGTTGGAAGATGTTCCAAACCACCCGCAGTTGGTTGAGGTTTCAACTGATTTTGAGTTGGTTGAGTAGCTACACTATTGAAAAGATTTGTAGTAGTTTGAGAAAGCTTGAATGGATTGTTTCCAGTAGCAGATGCTTGGATTGGAGTATTGGCGTTTTCACCATTATTCTTATTAAATGTGAAAGCAGTTGTACTTGGATTGTTAAATCTAGTATTTCCAAATGGATTACTCTCATTATGTTCAATTGGTTGTCCAGTCAAACTAGAGGTTAATTTGGAAAAAGGATTAGTATCGGATCTGGTGATACCATTTGGATGCTGAGGTGCTGATTGATTTTGTTGACCCGTCAAACTACTAGTAGCAGCACTTGGTTGCCCAAGAAAGGAACCAGTGACAGTTTGAGTTCCAGTAAAACTTTGCTGTAAGAATGGATTGCTTGTGTTTTGAGCTTGTAGTGGTTGTTGAATTTGGGGACCATATCCACCAAAACCAGCTCCAGTGAAAGCAGATTGCAATGGGTTTGGTTGACCAGTGAATGCAGCTTGGGTTTGTTGAGGTTGACCAGTGAAGGTAATATTTTGACCAGTGAATGCAGCTTGGACTTGTTGAGGTTGTTGGGCTTGAGCTTGAGCTTGCTGTTGTTGAAACTGCTGTTGTTGAAACTGCTGCTGCTGCTGTTGCTGTTGTTGTTGTTGTTGTTGTTGCTGTTGTTGTTGTTGTTGTTGTTGTTGTTGTTGTTGTAACTGGTGTTGTTGTAACTGTACTTGTTGTTGCTGTGCTTGTTGCTGTAACACGGCAGGATCAACATGTCCATTCTGTTGAGCGATACCTTGTTGAAATTGTACTGGTTGACCAGCAACTTGCATCGGTTGTCCGCTTATATCAAATGGTTGGGGTTGTGGACCTCCAGAAGATCCCCATGGATTGAAGGTGGATTGTTGAACCAATAAAGTATTACTTCTTTGTAATCCATCATCTTGTTGCTGTTGCATTTGCATTTGCATTTGTTGTTGTTGAGGTTGTTGAGGTTGTTGAGGTTGTTGATGTTGGGGGGTTTGGGTGCCAGGAGAGTCACTGAAGACTTTAGAGTTACCATTTGGTAATTTTCCTTTCTTTTCTATCAAGTATTGTTTTCTATTGGTTTCGAAGTTTGGATCGTCTAAATATTCCTCTAAAGATGAAGTCAAAGCAGTAGGAGCATGCTTTATAGTTGGAACATGTAATTTTGTAGCATATTCAAGATGCTTTGCAACTCTTAAATAATCAATAACATATTTTGTTTGATCCACAAACTTTTTATAAATTTTCAAAGCTCTTTCAGCATCATCTTTATACATTTCAAAATAATGTTCCAAAAGATTAATAACACCTTCATTTAATTCTTGAAATAAAGCCAATAAATCATTGACTAATAATCTAAATGCAGTTAAAAGAATATCATTATTAATTTCATTTTCCATAAAATTATTTTTGAGCAATGCATCTATTTGTATTTGAACACTTTCAGATTCTCTTAATAAACCTTTTTCTATTGACAATTCTCTTAATCTACCACCAGCTTGACTAGTACTATTGTTAGAACGTTCATCACGAACATAATCTATACGAGTACTTTTGAATTGCTTGACTCTGGTGTGTAAATATTTTGAATATTTCATAAGAAAACGAACATCTGCATTATAATTATGAGCTTTAGAAATATTTGCGGATGAGAGGTTGAGCATTCCGTCACCTTCTTGAGCTAGGTATTTAAGAGCAACATCTCTGTCACCTTCTCTAATCATAACATGAAGAACAATTAATGATTTATAAACCACAGACCATGAACTGTCTTGAAGTCTTTGTCCTAAAGTTCTCATGATAGTTCCTAAGTTTTCATGTGCCACGGTATGGTCGATTGAAGTAGCCATAAGAATAGGCTCAATATATTTTGGCTTAGGAGCAGCCACCTTAACCTTAGTGGCTCCTTTGACTATCTTTTCGTAAGTAGTCATGTCTTAAAGATTTCTGAATGAAATGTCAATTATATATTTTGTAAGTGTCAGTGTCCTCTTCTATTTTTCTTTTTTTTGGTTGATCGATTGAATTTCGTAGTTATTCTTTCACAAACAATGTTACTGATTTAAATAGCTTAAACTTGTAAAATGGCAAAAAAATAAAACAAAAACTAATCTATCTTCAAAAATATAATCAATATTCTGAAAAGGTGTTGATCTAATGATTCGATTGATGGTAGTGAATAAAACAGGAAAATTGGTGGGCCGAGCTATCAAAAGAAAATGATGGATTCAATAGATATACGACGGTTGATGCGGGGTGTTTCCAGTAGCCGGAGAGAGCTCAATGGTTTGATTCAATCAGATCAATGGATGGTCTATTAATAACAACCTCAATGTGAATGTTTGGTTCAGATGCTGATTTCATGGCGGTGTGAGCACGACCTTTGATCACGGGAGGATCGGAGGCGCTGCAACTGGGATCACTGGTGGCCCTGGAGGATAAAAGGAGATAAAACCAGGGTAAAAGTGAGGTAAAAAGAGGTGTGTTGGTGAGCGAAAATGGACTAGATGATAAAGCCTTGGGTTGAAGCCAAACTGCAATTTTTACATTAAATATTTTCCTTTTAGTGTCCTTTTGGTCCCGTTTGCGAGGGTACTTTTTAGTGGGTTTGTGCCAGTGAGTGGAAGCCTCGTGACAGAAATCGGAGATTAAGAAATTTGGAAATTAGAGAACAAGCTAACCGTAACAAGCTCAAAATAGACACAACTAGGGATATTAAACCTACAAAATTCTTAATGATGCTAACAAGTAATCGTCAACTGTGAACAAAATGTTCGATGTTGACCAGAACCCAAGTAGGTATCTTTCCTAATCACAGATACAAAAAAATACTGATAAAAATTGAAATCTCGAGAATAACGGGATTCTCTCGTAAGTTGAAGCATATTTTCGATAATCATTATTGGCAAGCTGTTCCTGTTTGTAACGGTCGGTCAACAGAGTGACTCTATAGGATTCAAGAGTCTAGATGTGGTGTATTCATCTTTGTTATAGTTTGTAGTGTATGTAGTCTTGGCTGCGAATTACTAGAGAGAGTATAATAGTGAGATATCCGTTTTAGAAAAATATCACAAGTATTGGAACTATGGAATTAGCCAAAGTGAACCAGAAGCTGAAGAAACTAGTATTGATAATTATTGAGAAGGTGGAAAATTCAAAAAAATATTATCAATAATTTGTAAAATTCTTAACTTACCAAAATGCAGCTGGAACACTAATTTTGGCATTCATGTCTATTAAAATTATATTACTGAGAGGCTAAAACTAGAACAACAAGATAGAATTCCTCGCAAACTGTAGCATTTTTTTTTCATTTATTGAATGATTAAATCAATTGATGCAAATCAACAAGCGACAGGCCACTATCGATAATTAGACAGAAACAACTAGCTCCATTGACCATGAAAAAGAGCAAAATTAAACAATTTCGGTATTCCGCCACATATGGAGCATTTCCATAAGCTCTTTTTATTTTAAAACTTTTTGGAACCGTTAATTTTAATAGTTTCATTTTTAGAAAATTGATTTTGCAGGTATAAGTCAACTAATACCAGGAAAAGCTTTTTAATTTCTATTCATATCGGAGCAATAATTTGTGTAGATCAATGTGCTTACAAGGTAAATAGTTTCACTATTACATTTCCTACCATTCCCATTACTACATTTGGACTGGATTAAACGGCTATACCATTATACTATATACAGATACTCAAGTCGTGGTAATTTGAGAGTTTATGAACATTGAGAAAAGAGTCAAGTGGCGCAGTAAGACGGGAGTGTATCATATCACTATACCATCATTAAATCACTAGCATCTGGTGCCCTTACCACTTGGATACCTTGAAAGAATAGCTGAAACATATTAGGTAAGTTTCGAAATTGTTAAACAACATTTAAAAAAAAATAAAACAAAAGACAATTCAACTCACAGATATTTGACAATTTCATCACTCACCTCTTATATATATATATAAGTTTGTTGAATCAGAAACAAAAAAATGACTCTTCTTTTTTTCTTCTTGATACTATGGAACAACAAGTGCGATTACTTCTTCTTCATTCCACCTCTCTTGTCCAAGAAATCCTTGGCTTCGTTAACCTTGGTGGCTAAGTAAGACGAACCTCCCTTATCCGGGTGATTAGCCATCATCAACTTACGATGTTGTTCCTTCAACTTCATTTGTGACAAATTGGTTTCTTTCAAGTTTAAGATTTGTAATGCTTCTCTAGCGGTCATCTTTGCACCGAAAGTGCCCTTGACGAAGGCTTTACCGTTAAGACCTGGTTGCTTAGACTTGACAAATCCAGCAGCAAAATATGCAACACCAAAGGCACCAATACCAGTAATCCATGGATGATTACCCATCCATTCGGTGGTTTGATTGAAGTAATACTCGGCCGAGCCTTCTGGGGCTGGCTTTGCTTGCAAGTGACCAGTGTATTGTTGTTGTTGTTGTTGTGGAGGTTGCTGGGACTGTTGAGAGTCTCCCGGTATGGCCAAGGTTGGTACTTCCATGTTCGGTGGGTTGTTAGTTAGGGAATGATCAATTTTTCACCAGAAAAGTATACTGAGAGAGAGGTCACGTGAGAACATAGAATCAGCCAGAGTTCTATATTTTAATGTGCTGGGGTGGTAGAGAGGATATGGAAAGATAAAAGGAGATAGAGGAGACCATGGATAGCCATTTAGAAGAAATATTCTGGAGGTTTCCTTGGTTGTTGATGTAGTACCTGGGATAGTGGAAATATATAGTATAGGTGTTAGTCCTCCAGATTGCATACGGAAGGCAGATTTTCAGTGGAAGTACGTTAAGGGACTACCTATTGGTGACCTTTCTAGTAAATGACAGGCTCTAGAAAGCCAAACTACACCAACAGGACCAGTACCTTAAACCTGGAGAGAACCAGTTATTGAAATGGAACCTGGCACTATATGCAGTACGAAATGAAAATTTCCTGAATATCACAATTTTCCAGCCTCCCAAACCAGTTGTGAAGCAGTAGAAAATCCCCAAAGGTCAAAACAGATCACGGAATAAGTTCTCTGGTAGTATCATATTTTCCCTTTAGTGTTCCGTCTTCTCGTGTGCTCTTTTCTCTTTGTCCTCACCTCCGACTCACTAAATGAGGGCAACTTGGGCATCGCCTTCCCTGCAGTCCAGTGAATAAAAAAATCTGATCAGACTCATCTCATCTTAATCACTAAACCCCATCACATCCCCAACATACAATGAGAGTGTATCAGTGTCATTTTTGTTCTTCACCAGTGTACCCGTTACACGGGATCATGTTCGTTAGAAACGATGCGAAGGAGTTCCGTTTCTGTCGTTCCAAGTGCCATAAAGCCTTCAAACAACGTCGTAACCCACGTAAGTTAAGATGGACCAAGGCATTCAGAAAGGCAGCAGGTAAGGAACTTGTTGTTGATTCTACATTGACTTTTGCTTCTAGAAGAAATGTTCCAGTCAGATATAACCGTGATTTGGTTGCCACCACATTGAAGGCTATGGGTAGAGTTGAAGAAATCAGACAAAAGAGAGAAAGAGCTTTCTATAAGAATAGAATGAGAGGTAATACCGAAAAGAAATTGGCTGCTGATAGAAAATTGGTCCTTGACAATCCAGAGTTATTGAAGATGAGAGAAGTCGAATTAAGATTGAAGGCTGAAAGAAAGGCTGCTAAGGAAGCTGCCATGGAAGAAGATGAAGAAGAAATTGCATCTGAAGATATGATGAGCGAAGATGAAGAAATGGAAAGTGAAGAAGAATCCGAAGGTGAAGCTGTTAAGCAAAAGGTATTGTTGAAGAACAAGAGAAAGACCAGAGCTTAAATTTGAATTTTAGTTTCAAACTCAAACTTAAATTAAATTTATGTCATTCTACACTCTTTGATACGACCAGTCCAACAAATCACCCAATTAAATCATCATCGGGCGTGATTTATCATCAATATCAATATCAATATCAATAAAAATAATAATTATCAATATCAAATCTTCAATTTATGGGACTTGTTGGATCTTTTTTTTTTTGCTTTGTCTAAAGGAATCCAAAAAGTCTATTTATCGCATCATTTGATCTTTGATCATTGCATCATCATAAACTGTTGAAAAATTTATTAAAAAACAAAAAAGAGGAAGATACAATCATCAACTGCGATCAGTTATTGCATCGCCGATCAGCTTATCTGATCATTTATTTCATTTTCGATCTGTAATTTAGGATTATTAAACCAATCAATGAACAAAGTAATGAACCAAGTGAATTGGTATGTGAGTTGGTAAGTGGATGTTGAATACAAATATATAATCAATAAAAGTTTTAAATAAAGGCTCCAACAAGGACATTGTAGACTTGAACGTGAAACATTGGCCAATAAACAATTTGAGTTTACAGTTATACATAGTTCTTATCGTGTTAGGTGGATATTATATTATTAATTATAACATACTTGGTTTGATTACTAATGAATGGTATCAACTATGGTTGAACCAACTAGGATGATTGTGCCTTATTAGACACTATGACTCTTCACCATGAATACTGGAGACAGACAATTCAATCTATGATATCTCCCTTAAGGCCACAACAAAGTCAATTATAAAAACTTAGAATTACCAATTGATAAATCCAGTTTGTATTTAAATCATGATAAGTCGAATCTTGCATCTTCGTTTATTGCATACAACAATTTTTCCCTAATCAATTTTTTGTCTTTGTAATCAGGCAACTTCAACAAGTTCACACATGTTGAAGCAGTAGGCAATCTTTCTATATCCTTTCCTGAATTCCGAATACCGAATTTGGGATACAATGAGCCAAAGCCCAATAATGGAGCCCGACTAACTGATGTAACAAACTTGATTAACTTGAATCTTTCTTCTGGAGTCATTTCCCGTACAACTTCCCAGAAGTAGTGAATGGTCAAATCATCATCGAAGAATCCTCCGTATTCTACACTATCCATCCATTCTTGAATATTCATATCACTTTCCCCTCCTGAAATCAACATTTGTAATTCATGAGAGTCAAACATCTTCAACCAGTTAGGTGATATGATCTGTTCCAATCCTTCTGTGAAGTATTTGCTTTGAATATAAAGTGAAAGATTCAATTTAAAATTGGAAATTTGATGAATGTAATTAAGCTTGTTCTTTTCATTAACAGGAATATTGGCACCATCTTTAACAATTTCGAATTCATAACTCTTTCCATCAATGATTTCATCAACAGTAAAATTCAAGTCTAATGCTTCAATTTCTTCACTTGACATTTTTTCAAGTTTCATCAAGTTTCTAAACAATTCTCTATCCAATGAATTAAGATCATTGATAGAATTCTTCATTCGATCGTTACACCATTTATTAAGGAAAAATGGAGCAAATGATAAATCTATCAATACATTTTCATAGAAACATTTTCCGATAATATTTCCCAAAAATTTCAAGTACTGTAACTTTTTATGTTGATTTTCAACATCAATTTTCTTATGAAGTTTCAAGTAAATTTCATCATTAGGATAAATTTGATGTTCAGGAGTTTCTTTAAATAATTGCATTTCATGATCGGGTTTAAATCCTTCTTCTGCAACACTAGTTAAGAATTCTTTAGTAATACCTCCACCATCAATTCCTGCTTCTTGACCACCATATTCATTGAAGAAAATGACATTAATCGGTTTCTTGAAGTTATGACCAAGTTCAGCAAATCCTTGATATGCATCATCAAGAAGATTTTCTCTTCTAATTTCAGCACTATGTTTGTTGGATGTGTAGAATGAGAAAGGATTTGGTGGATCTACAGTATCCTTATCAAGCTCGATAAGGGTTTGGAATATTTTTACCCGATCTTTAAATGGAATGAAAAATGGAACGGTCTTTAATATTTCAAGTTTAGAAAGAAGATCAGATGGTCTTCTTGTTTCGGTTGTAGCACTTGCTCTACGAGTATGAGCAGAAGGTGAATCTTCTGAAGCGTCTTCTTGTGCACTTTGCTCTTCTTCCACAGTTATTTGAATTAATGAATCAACATTAAAAGTTAATTCTTGAGTTTTCCAGAATCCTGGTGGTAAAAACTTTAGTCTTAAGTTTTTCAAATGCAATTGATTAAGTAAACTCATTGAAACATTCTTTAGTTCTGAAGTAATGGTAGAAATCTCTGACTCATTCTCTTTAGGAATGAAAATAAGAGTAAGACACAAACTTCTCAAGAATTTGGTAAAATGGTAGGCTTCTTTCAACGTCAATTTGTCAGATTGGAAACTCTCAATATCATTGGATACCATCAACCAGAATGAGTAGATTTCTTCAAATGCATAAACAGCTTTCCAGAATATCGAATTAGATGTAGAAGATTCAGGTTTTGATCCTTCATGAGGAGATTCGGATTCATCAGAAGGACAAACCATTGGTTCATCTTCCTTCAAAAATAAACGAACTTCATCCAATTTCAAATAGTCTTTACCATAATCACGAACTTCCTGAATAGCATGATAGATAGAATAATTTATCAATTCTTTATAGAACCAATGGAAAGCACCCGGGTAAATTGTGATCCACATACTTAACTTTGATTGAGATTGAGGGTATAAAATGAACAAACCTGAAATAATTTTGAATGCAATATCAGATTTTTCGGTATTTGGATCGTTAAGGAAATAATCCATTGCATTATTAACGAAAGAAGAAGTATAAAACACTTGTATATTTTCAATTATTGATTCAGGAACAGTAACATAATTAGGATGTAAAGTAGGACCTTCTTTTTCCTCTTCCTCTTCAATAGTTTCATTCAGACGTATTGAGAAGTTCACAAGTTCTAAGATTGCTGCAAATGATTCATAATCTTGATGAGAAAACGGGTTATCTCCATGTATATCCAAATAGTTTGAAAGAATCACAATCAATGAAAATCTATTCAAATTATGTAATTCTTTCCAAGGGAAACCAATACTTCTTCTGGTCAAATTGGTAGATTTGAAGATTCCAGGAATTGACAAAAAATAAATAAAATCAGGGAGGGTATGAACGGAATTGATTCTAAATACCAAATCAATAACACTATTAACAATTCCATGATGACCAATCCTTTTGATGAAAGAGACAAACCCTTCAATAAGATTTGAGCTGGTATTTTTGGATATTTGTAAATCATTACCTATCGCATCCAAGGTTTTGTTAGCAGAAATCACTATTTTATTCATCACTTTGATTAGTATTTCGTGATCAACTCCCTTGGCACTGGTGGATTGGCGGATAATACGGACCAAGGCTTCAAAGACGATGGCGCCAACATCTGACGATATTTCTTCCTTAGATAGCTTTTCTTGCAACACATCAAGGTCAATTGCTGTTTCCTTAAGATCCTGTTTGCAGAGACGCCACCTAGATAAGAAATCAAACTCAAGGTTCCATATTGGCAGATATTGACCCAGTCTCCAATCTTTCTGGATATCGGGCGCTTGGTTAGTTAAGTCAAGGTACCTTCTGATATTGCTTTGTAAGGTAACAGCGGACTTTTCCCTTTGCCGTTGCTCTTCCCTTTGAATTCTTTGTAATCGCGATTGCTCTAGGTAGTTAGTAGACCCATTGATTCCAGTTCGCCGATTGTTCCCGAGGTTGACGATTCTCTTTTTTGACAGACCCGTGAAGTTAATCATGATAAGATGATAATGATGGTCAAGTGATTAGTGAATGTTCTGTTTTTTTCTTTCTCTGTTGTTAACCTTTCTATTTAAAACGAAGTGTAAATGGTGTGATCCTGATACTCTATAAATCAGTAACTTTTGTGGGAATTGGGATTGGAAGTTATTGTGATTTTGTATATGGATGCAAATGGTTAGTTTGGAGGCGGATAAGAGTGGACCCTTAGTGTAAAGTGGGGTCTATGATGGGAATGGAATGTATTTAATGTCAAAATGCCCTTTACTGTTGGTGGCGGTAAAATGATATAGGATTTTGGTATAAAAGTTAATGGTGCAAATGCGAATTTAGTGAGGTTTAGTCAGTAAAAAAGGGTGAGGCTAACGAAGGGGCATGACAGGGACAAGGGGACATGGGGAGGGGTCTGAAAATTTAGGGCCACTGTTAGTGAGATTTGTGAGAGCTAAAAAATAGGATTAGGGAGAACGGTGGTAAAGTTTAACATGAGATAGTAGAACCGTAGAAGGCCTTTTTTTATCTTTCGAGACTACTTATGTTGGAGGCTATTTAGGCGAAATCCTAATCAGAGCTATAAACTACGCTAAGGCTGTAGCTAGATGTGTTTGGTTGGGTAATGTGGGAAAGTTGGGTTAATCTAGACGAGCCTAACGTTTTGTGACATGCGCAATTACTGGATTGGTTATAATAGGTACATTGACACGGGTTTAGAGCCAATAGTGGTGGAACCAGTTTATTATTCGTTTCTCAGTGTAGGTAGAGCTATCAGGAGATATTATTTTTAGTGGTAGGGAAGTATTTTTGTGGTATTCGTACTATTCTATTCATTTTACTTGTCCCAATTGCTGGCTAGAGAGGAATTAGAATTAGTCATCACTTACCTAAAACAACAAGATTAAAGGATCTGGTTATGAAGAAACCAGAGAAGAATAGGACAATTGACAAGAAGTAAGGGAGGAGTGGTGTGCTGTTGTTGTTAGCAAAAATTGCTCAAAATAATTTACAAATATCTCAAGACCCGTAGCCTTAATAGTAAATTCTATAAATTACACTTACAAATTACAAAGATAAAATATCCTGCCAATTGGTAAAAAAAAAATACTCTTCTACATCAAATAATTTATTGCTTTCCTAATAAGTCCAATCTCCTGTATATTTTACTATATTTATTATCACGATTTATGCTCTATTAAGTCTCTTGTGTATCATATCTAATATCCACTTTCGTGTATGGTATCTGTGTGGTTGTTAATGACGTCTTTTTTTTTTTGAATTGTATAAATGGCTCATTTATCCACTTAAAATGTTTAAAAGCTCACCAAATGATTCCATGTAGTACAGCGGAGTCATACTATGAGGGTCTTCATAATCTTCAGGCTTATGCAACAAATGTTCCAAGTCTTCGATAGTTGTTCCTCCAGACAAGACCAACATTGAACCTTGACCATCACCTAATTTACCATCGTTACCAAACTTGATATCAGTGTATAAAGTATCACCAGTCATGATAGTACGGCTACGGTCAAAGTTACGTTCAGCCAAGATCGTTTCCAAAACTTGAGAACTTGGCTTTCCTACGTTTAAGAAGGATCTGTTAGAAGTGAATTCCATATAGTTCACCACACTTCCTCCAGCAGGTAAAATCAAACCCTTTGGACCTGGGTAGTTACGATCAATATTGGTACCAATGAAATGAACTCTCTTATTGTCGTGTAACAAGTATTGTAAAGTAGAAGAAATTCTCAAGAAGTTAAGCTTGGTAGTGGATCCAACAATAACAGCTTCTACTTCTGGATCAACTTCCATAAGTTCGTGACTGTAATCAAATTCAGAGTCCAAACGGTCATCAACACCTCCTAAGGCTTGGTAACCACCTTCCTTTAATTCTTGAGTAATACCGGTATCACCTAAGACCCAGACTTTAGCACCTGGCATAACGCCCAAAGATTGAAGGCTTCTAACAGCAGTGTAACAAGTTGGGTAAATTTGGTTTTTGTCGAAGGTCTTGAAACCAAGTCTGCAGAATTTGTCAATGTAATCCTTTCTCGATTGAGACAGGTTATTGGTGACGAAAACAACGTTCTTACCGTTACTTTCTAAGTACTCAATGGCATCAACCATACCTGGAATAGCAGCTTCTCCGAGCCACACCACTCCATCACAGTCGAAGAGAAAATTATCGTATCTATCAAGCAAAGCTTCAGCCTGCTCTTTGGTAGTGATCTTAATTGGACTAGCAGCAACAGTCATTGTATGGTGAATTTGACTGATTTAGAGATGGGAAGTCAGGTCCTTTTATGCTTCGGGTGATACCCCACGTGACGTGGGTGCAAATATGCATAGGCGGGGTACTCCAGAAAAAGACAACAACGGAACAAGTGGAAACGGCATAAGAATTAGGTGTCATGTTGCTGCATTCCTGATATGGATATGGATGTGTGGGGATCAACAGTAGCAAGCCTATCATAAACTTTTGCCTGTTACAAGAGGGACTGGGATGCTTTTCGCCAAAATCAAGTACCACATGTTCCGCGAGGTCCGAAATAATCTACAGGCAATGATGTCATTGATTCAGCAGTTGATCTTATACAAGTGAAGACCGATGCTCACCATCAAGTTACACCAAATTCGATAGAAACTACAGGTGTATCAGGAACCTCGGGGATTTCACTATTAACGTATTTAAGCCGAACCAAGTTGCCTTAGATAGTCGGTTAGTGCTGTCACGAAGCGGCCAGAAGCGGATATTGGGGTCACATGGATGTTACACTTGAACCGTATTATATGAAGGTACTGATCTAATACAAAATCACAATGGATTCCGGGCTTTCAATTCACCTAAAATTATGTAACGATCATAAAACTGGGGCAAATCAATAAATTGGTGAATTGGAGTAGCTTTTGTAATTTTAGGCCATGTACTATAAGTCTCACCATAATATATTTGTAATCTATAGTCAGTTAAATCAATATAATTCAGGATCAGAGAGTGAATGAAAAACCACATCAAGTGCAGTAGAGATGCCCACAGAGTTGATATATTCTGAGCTAGTATATTTTCCCCAAAACCCCTTTATTGTATATGAAAACTGTAGAGCTTTTTTGGGTTGACTCAAGTATTGCACGTATTTATTATATATGTCTATTGGTAATACATATATGGATTGTTAGTTAATGGAAAACTCCGAGAGACTGGTCTTTATGGTTACTAATTCTCTAAAGAAACTTGTGATCTTTTTTGGCATATTTGCAACCAGTTTCTTATTTGTAGGATCTGCTAGATAATAGAAGATCCACTGAAAAAATAAAACGTAGAAATGAACTATATTGGGAAATGTTGTAGATTTGATACGAAATGAAACGATAATGACTACCATAAAACACATATTGAACAATTATGCCCCAAAATAGCTTTGAAGGTGTTCAATATAGGCTACTCAAATAACTATACATCGTAATTAGAGGCGATAATTACATCCATTTGTTAAAACTATCCACCAATAATTATAATTAGTTCAGCTTTACGTTAAAAATAAGATAATAATACTTTTATTAATGCAATACATTTCTAAACTTATGTTAATCAAAATCACTTGTTTTAAGCAGTTTTCAATGCATGGATTGAAAACGGTGATTAGCTTTGCAGATACTTTTTTTCGTTTTATTGATGGAATTGGAATAATCAGCCTTATTTTTTTTTTTTTGGGTATATTTTTACTTGTTTCCATTTTTGTTAGACTTTTGATGGGGGTTTCTATCGATATCCAAGTCGTCCAGGTGGGTGGCCATCATAAGCGGCTTGCTTTTGAATCCTTGCATTCTCTTATTCCACCATTTTTTCACATCCTTTCTTCTCACATCTTCCAAGTATAAATCTTCTTCTTCCTCTTTTTCTTCTTCCTCATCAATTGGATCATAGCCATGCTCATGGATTTGTTTTGCACTTCGCTTCACTCCAATTTCAATGTGGTCTGTATTTTGCTTGACTTGATAAGTAGAACCCATATTCAAATCTTTGGCAACAATTTCACGAGTTCTTTCAAGAGACTCAATGTCGGCAACTCTTTGAATTGTATCAGCTAATAATTCATCAAAGTGAGGCTGAGAAGCAATTTCATGAAATGCTCTCATCATAGGCACAGAATCAGCTTTGACTCGGGATTCCGAATCTAATGTAAAGATATTGAGATTATCATAACCTTGAATGTAATCAGGACGAGTCATAATTTGTCTACACCTCCACAAAGGTAATTCAGGAAGATTGTGATCGCGATAGCTTTCATGGAGAGAGTCCAGAGCAAAGGTACCCATGATTAAATTGTTATTACGTTCACGGTCCATCTCTACAAACTCTCTCATAAGAAGCATAGCACTGGATGAGAACTTTCCGTATTCCATAACATCATCATCCATTGGCATACCTAATAAACCACATTGGTTAAGAAACCAAGTCTTTTCTCTGTCAATGATTTCGTGACATGCCTTGATGATGTCTTGATGTCTCGCAACTTGAGAAATGTGTTGAGGTCTTCCTCCAATTAAATCATAAATCTGATGACATTGTTCATTGTCAAGAGAAAGTTCAGGTTGAGGGAAAAATCTGTGTCTGATAAATTTAAGAGCATTGACAGTTTCTTTACGGTTGAAATCACGAACATTGATAAGTTCCAATCTGGTACCCAACTTCTTAAGTTTTTCATAAACCCAATAATCATCACTGTTAAAAATCATGGTAACTAGTCCGGCACTACTCAAACTTTCTGCTTTTTGTTGAAGTAATTCAAGCAACTTGATACCTTCTTCGTTTTCTTTAATTAAATGTGCATTGTTAATTACCATAATAAGGGGTTTTTCCGTTCTTTCAACACGACGAATTGCCAATTCTTCAAGTTTTCCGAAAGCTCTTTCTATATCAAGCAAAGCAGTAGTGTCTCTAGGACCTCTGATAGAGAACAATGAGCCAATATAATCTTCATTGTATGCAAAATTAAGGGCTTTTCCAAGTCTGATACGGAAAATTTCTGGATCTGCATGGGCATCAAACATAGTCACATTGAAACCATCCACACTCTTGATTGACTCCATTATAATGGAAGTTTTACCAGTCCCCTTTTCTCCGACAAGAAGAAAGTAACGTCCCACAATTTCACCATTGACAATATCATTAAGGAGCTTTTGTTGAGGTCTATCAACCCAAAATTGGTTAATTTCATGGCCAGTATAGGCATCATGGGTACGAGTGTGCATGACCAATTCGGAAGCTGGGTCTCTTACATCAAAGGACTTATCGATCTTGTCTAAGACATGGATAGCATAGAACTTGTGGTACAAAACACCTGCAATACCTAGAATTGCGATAGAACTGAATGTGATTCCGGCAGTTTCTGCACACTTGAAGAGGAACGCCTTGAATTTGGCATATTTAGATCCATTGTCCTTGTTTCCCTTGCCTCCTTTGCCCTTGTCCTTATCTTCTCCATCATCTTTGAGATCTTCCACTACGTTATCAACAAGTGCGTGGAAATTACGAATGTTGGTGGAGCTAATGCTTCTGAAATGGAAATGGACCGCCGGATTTGTCGGTATTCTTCCCATTGGTATTGCCATTGGTCTAGCCAAAGACACCACCAACACCCTGGAGGGCCTTATCGCTTGTAGTATCATGATTACTCGTTGTGATGGAGTGGTGAGTGAAATTGCATCATATACATGTAACGCGAGTTGGCTCAGGCACGATATGAGACCAGGGGCGGAGTAAAGGGATGAGGAAAGGCTCCCAATGTGACGTTTCAGATATCGTTATAGCTCACTGGATTTGGCCATAGTATCAGTAGAGCCCATCAAGCCCATCAAGCTCATCAAGTCCATCATTAGACCACAAGAAGCGAACAGAGGCGATCCCCTATATGTGTCTTGTACCAGTACTGGAAGTAAGGAACCAGAACGTAGATAGAGAGCTAAGGTTGTAGAATATGGATCACAGTGGCAGTATAGCACGCTGGAAGATGGATTCAGCCCTCTAACACTGCTTTAACTTGGAGATAACCGGCCAGAACGGTTTCTGGGTATATGTCAGCTCTTCCTGAAGTTCCGTCACATCAGTGTTGTGTTCAGTGTCAGTTTTCTCTCTTTCTCTGGCTTTAGCTTGGGCCCCCATGAGAAATTCTACTGTACGAGTATGTGTTTCGGTGTGGATCATCTGGCGCTGGATACGCTTGATATGGTCCTCATCAATGTCATCTCTGCCTCTCTTTCTTGATTCAAACATGATGAAGAAGGTAGGCTAGACGTGACGCGGTTCACTAAATTTCAATTGAGTCTCTCGTTGATCCTACCAGATGCGACAATAGACACGGCTGAAGCAGATATTTGTGAGACGACGACAAAAATGGAAAACTTTACGAGTCCAATGGAAAGGAATATTAGGGAAAGGTAGTTCGAGACGGAATAAAGAACAAGACCTGCAATTTAGCATTGTCCATGGTGTGGTGTTTGATAAATAACCAAACTGAGAATAGACTGAAAAATCGGCTGAAATTAACATTTCAAAAAACAAGTAAAAATGGAATACAAGTAATTAGTCATTATCCCGAAGTATCTTTGGCTCTGGGCTCTCCACTGATTTTTTCCGAGTTTATAGTTGGTATACCTGGATAATATGTGAGTTTTAGCTAAATAGGTCACGTATACACACACGTGACTTATTCTTCAGTCTATATACTTTATCTCGCTAACCTTAATCTAATAAACGTATATGACCTTTATAAAACATAGCCCTAACACGGCCATTAGGCTGGTTTCAGAGCGTAACTCCACATTTCTTGTGAAGCTGAACACCCCTTTCATTTCGGCTATCAAGCGGATTGACCGAAATTTTACCAAATTTAAAACCAATGTCATCACAGTCAAAGGAATGGGTAAAGCGATAGAAAAGACTATTGGTATCGGAGCTTCTTTCGAAGGAAAGTTGGGCTACTCTGTTGAATACTTTACCGGAAGCGTGGAGGTATTGGACGAAATAGTGGGAGAGGAAGAAGAGGACGAAAGTGTCTACAAAAAGAGAATGGTTAGTTATATGGAGATCAAGATCGAAAGAACCAACCAAAAAACCAAATAGATAAAGAAGCGGTTTAATCCCGTCATAAAGAACCCGAAAATCAATTCCATTTCAGTAATCGAGTACTGGTCTTCCAAAATTCTAGGAAGAGTGTTAGAAATTGAACCAAACAGCACATACTGTGAGAGATGAAGAAATTTCAAGATCATGAGGAAACACAAACTTGTCAATAAGCGACAGTAGCTCGGAATGATAAAGGATAATATATGAGTGATTTATGAACCTTATGGTTATTATCCTTAGAATGACATGTATTTTCTTGGCTAAACTCATATGATACACGGGAACAGGAATAATAACAATAGCTTGATGGAGAAAAACCGACAGCTTCGAGCTGTAATAGGCTAGCAGAATGGTAGATTTCAATACATTGACCATCTCAAACATGAAACATATTAGAGCTCTGTTAAGTTTAATAATATTTTAATTATCATAAATGATTATTCGGGAGATTTATAGACTATAACTGAAAGAATGGAGTAAAAAATAGAATAGCATTACAAAAGGAACATAGCACTGACAATATGGGAGAACTGTTTTAAGCATGAGATCGTAGATACGATAATTCTGCCTGTCACGTATTAGGAGCTAATCACGAATCTCTCGTAAATTACGAAAAGTAGAATACTTCAAGCAAGATGTGTATATTGGGTTGAAATGAGCTATCATATAGATTCCATCTTCAACCCTTTCTTGGTAATTGATCCCAAACAGCTTGGAATTTAACGTGGCTGAAATTTGGGAGGTGTACTGTAAGATACCATACCATAATCCGAAACATAAGATACGATTTAGTGATATCTGATATCAAAGATCTATGCTCAGTAATGTTAAGGTTACAAGATTCTATGACTTTTGGGACATACATCATGATGTAAGTTTTTATCAAATACAACCACATACACAGGTTCAAGCTGACATAGACTTACAATTACAAACATTATATAGGCTTATCTAGCAGTCGCGTATCAATCTTTTGTTTACAATCGAAATGTAGTTTGTAAAATGGATCATTACCAGGTCCATTATTCTCTTTATAGCAACAGTCGACTTCCATGTTGAATTTGCGATTGCTGATGATGAGCAGAATAGTCAACCCATAAGTGGAACAATAACTGCGTTTCAAGTTCAATCGTAGCTCTAACTTAATGTAGAAGGAATCTCGTGTTGTTCTTGTCCGTGTAGTCTCAAACAATAGGTCTATTATGCGGCGCTACCACGTAGTAGGTACCATTGATCCAATGATTACAGTGAGGATTCAGCCACCATCAAAACTCATTGAGCGTCGTGGTGGTCGTATCCTCGGTTGATGGTTAAGAGTTCTAGCTCATGGTCCATTGGATTTACACCTAAGGGGAAGGCTATATCGAGTCCGAATCTGAAACATCCCCCAACATTTACCAAACAACACGTCCTGTGTAGTGAACATGGGCCAAATACTTCAGAATCTGATTCATGCGTCCACTGCCAAAGCACATCATTCAACCTAGTGCTATGGACATGAACCCTCTCTCTCACCAACCATATATATGATAACGACGTTGGGCTTATGACTGACAATATGAAGGCTAGACCTACCGGTATGATCCGAAGTAGGGCCAACTGATCTTTACCACTCTAAAGAGGAATATAGAGTACCTCAAGGGTCAACCACACCAACATCGACAGACATTCGGGGCTTTACCCTTAAGGTACCCATTAACTTCCCTAAAGGGTGGATCGTCACTTGACCCACTTACCCACATTAAACCACAACTCCCCAACTCCACTATCAAAAATGCCCCATGACTGGTTATAAAGAGTTAGCTGAGGTGCTACCTCGTCACATACCCAGCCATATATAGGGCATTTTCTACAGCGCAAAATGTGGGTATATTCCATCGCTAACAGCTCTGGATATCCCCAAATCCCACGACCATTTCTGTTGCCGTGGGCTACGCTTGTGGGTATACATTTATAAACGTCCTAACCATAGAGGGGTTTATTAGAGGAATGAAGGAAACCTATTTCCAGACCGTACTGGAAGAGCAGTACTGACACAGGAAGTTCAGAGAGAAGAATCAAGTCTTATGGTTCCCATCTCTCCAAGTATGTTACAAGCCAACTGTTTCCAAGTATCACCATTGAGAATCAAGATCTCCATATTCTCTCTTAGTTATTGCCGTACCTCCTTCAATGGCCAGGGCTTCTTTACATCTGTCATCTGGTGTCTAGCTCTAGGAGCCCTTTAAAAACTGCTTAGAGTCCTTAGAACTTCGAAACGCAATAGACTCCGCTCAGAGAGAACACCGATAACAAAAGCACCTCATACTCCGGCTTCCACAACGGAATACAAAATGAATTGCCTCAGTGGTCTTACCAAGTCACAGCTACTGTCGCCGATGACCTATCGCTCCAGCAGTAGTAGGTACTCCTTTCCTTGAGCTTTTTTGACTGTACAAAATCGCATTTGAACCTCTCAGTACCACCTCAGTCAGCTCTAGCAACATCACCTCAAAAGCATCCGGTATCACCCAATTCCTTATAGCTTCTCCAGATTGGTCAGCAGCAGTATTAACCTTAGAGTGGATCCCTCTGGACCAGCAACCATCCTAAACCACTGAGCTGGTAACTTGCTCTCACCAGTAGCAGCATTCCTTAAGAGCCGAAAAGATCCCGAGGTGTTAGTATAACTATACATACTCATACAAAGCCTAGATATACCCAAATTAATCTTGTTGGGAGGTTCGACTGACCGTAACTGTTGGCAATAAAACTCAGGCTATTGGTCCACAAGAGAGAGTTGCAACACTGTATTTTCGCAGCCACAAATAGCCGATCCTGTATATTAATGGTTGCGAAATTTTTTTGAAATCATTCCAAGATCAATTGACACAAGATAAGAACAGTAAACGTTGCAAGTAACGGACCTAGAGATTGTTACGTTGGTCCAAGCATTTGAACCAAGAACTTGGTCTATAAAATTTTGTGTCTCTAAGTAACTCTATCTTAGCTTCATGAATAGGCATTGTCTGGCTACATTTACAAATCACTAACTTACTTAATCATAGAGATTATTACCAATACAACCTGCTTGACTTTCAAGGAAGAAGTGAAATATTTTCACTTCATGCTGAAGGCTTGTTATCATTATTGTTATTTTTTA